>CABHPQ010174739.1:0-50708 GCA_902168405.1 Peromyscus aztecus
CTGCCATTAGTTTTATAACAAGAAAATGATTGTCTCAGGGAACGGCACTGTAAACTTACTGCAAGCTGTGAAAGCCAGAGATCCTCTTTGGAAAAGATCTTAGGGAGAGTCCTGTCTCCTTCAGCTGCTGTCCATCAAGCATAAGACATAAAGCACTGATATCAGTGTTTCTAAGTAATTCTATATCTGTTCTTGATTTTTCCTATTTCCAAGAGCATGAAAAGACTGGAAGGGTAAGACCTAGTATGGGGCAGCTGTATAGAGCCTGCGGACTTTGAATGTGTACATTCTCTGAAGACTCCTGGGTGGGCAAATGAGTTTTCTTTTACTTTCATTAAAGTAAAAAAAAGAAAAATCAGTTCTTTTCTGGAGGCTGTGAAGTAAGCTTCACACAATACATCTTTTTGAGGAAGTATCCCGCTGTTTCCAAGATATTCATGTGTGCTGTTCATTTCCCTGTCTGAAAGATTCAGGCCAATTCTTAGCATCATCCAAAGGAGAAAGCATAGCTTTTGTCATGAAGAAAAAAATATATAAATATTGAAATAATTGCATATAAAAGTTAATGTAGTGGGATTAATTATTAATGTAGGTTAATTGGCAAAGATATTTTTTTTACATAGCTATTGGATAGAAAAGTACTGGTGTATTTGTTACTTTTATATAGCTGTGAAAAAAAAAAAAAAGAAAACACCATCACCGAGGTCAATTTAAGGAGGAGATGGCTGGATTTGACTTATGATTCCAGAGGACTGAGTCCATTGTGGTGGCATGGAGGCATAGAAGCAAGATTCAAACCCTGTGTCAAGAGCAGGAAGCTGAGAGATCATATCTTTAGCAGCAATCAGGAAGCACAAAGAGGGTACTAGAGGTGATGTGAGACTTTAAACTCAACATCCACCTCCAGCGACATACTCCTCCAGTAAGATAATACCTCCTCACCCTCCCTGAACACTGGGAACCAAGTGTTCAAATACCGAGACATTTACCATTCATTTCACAGCAGATCTGGAGAGTCATTGTGACATTATTGGAAATACAAAGATGGTTAATAAGATCCTTGTGATGATCGCTAAATGGGAAAGAGGGCTGTGAAAGCGTGAGGACCTGATTTTGAATTCTCAGCAACCACATACAAAGTTAGGTATGTCTGCACGTGTCTGCCTGTGACTCAGGTACTCTGCAGGGATGTGGAAGTTACTGTGACACATCCAGCCGGAGTTTTAGGATCGGTGGCTCTCAGCCTAGCCCTGGGTCCTTGAGATGTCTTGAATTAAAGTAATAAGGAAGAGAACATTGAGCAAGACACTGAAAGTTCTCCTCGAGTTTCTCTGTGTGCAAGGATAGGTGCACCCTCATACACAAGTGTACATATACAGCCCACATGCACAGTTATCGGACTCTGCATTTAATGCTTTCCAATAATAATTAAGATGTATTAGTGCTTTTCTAGGATGGAATTATAGTATACTATAGTCGTTACTTCCCTATATAATAAGACCAATAAAAAATTTAGTTTTAAATTAAAAATACTAATAAACAGTTCAGTTTGAAATTAAGAATATCATGTTAACATATAATTTTTTCTTTGACTCAATATTTTCTGCAAGTAACTCTAATTCTTGTTAGAGCTCAGTCTAAACATAACTTTTATTTCTTTATTCTGATTTTATTTATTCTAGACTAGAATCTGTTTCCCAGATTGGTCCTTCGAGTTGATCACAAGTCATCACCCTGCCTCAGTCTCCTGAATGCTGAGAACACAGACATTTTCTACTATAGTGCTATTGTGCCTGTGTGGCAAGACCCCCGAAAAAGACCACCACAGAACAGATATCCGATGCAAAACACAAAGGGGTTTATTGATAACAAGCAAGCCTGGGCTTGCTACATGTCCAACACTCAACACAGCAGGTGCAGGAGGATGGCCCTGAGCTCTCAGAGTGAGGGATTTTAAAGGGAAAAACTGCAATCAGGGTGGTACAAGCCTTTGCATCATATGATTGGGTAAGGTGTGTAACCTTTGAATTTACTGGTTGGGAGTTACAGTTATGATTTTTGGGCAGGCCTGGACAAGACCTAGACTTTGTCCTTGAGCTGCCATGGAGGCTGACTGTCCTCCCATGTTCACATTGACCCATGCAAGTAGCTCTAAGTTGGTGAGGGGTCCCAGACAGTAAACAACTGACTGAAACTTGAGCAGTCAGAGTACGTGCAGAAAAGGAGCTACTGCAAGGACTATGTCTTTTTGTTCACGGCCCCCCAGAAACTGCTTACTCAAGTCTCTGGAAACTGAAATTGAGACCTGATCTCTGAGAGAAGACTGAGCAGCCTGTTATGGCACCTGCTTGATCCTTTCAGTCCCAGTCTTAAGAAATGCTTAAAATATTGTATGAAAGTAGGAAACAAAACCTAATTGTTCATGTACCAAAAACTACCTATATTTGTCATTTACTTCAGCTACATTGAACAATAATAGAGTCGATTTCCACATTCCTTTTCTTGGCTTATTTATGATCTTACTTCATTTCCTTGCATTCCATGAAAACTTTGAGGGAGACACTATATTCATTTAGGAAATCTTTTTTTTTTGCTTGTTTGTTTCTCCACTTCGTATTTCCTGAATTTCTCTTTTCTTGAATATTTCTATTTACTATTGCTGTATGTACAGTAAAAATAGTAACATTTTTATATTTATGTTCTTTATCAGAACTAACATTTTATCAACACATCCCTTCTTCATTCTTAAGTGTATGAAAGCATTCAGTTATTTTCCATCTGTTATTATTATGTGATTTCTTCCCTTTGAGATTCCTAATATGTTTGTGTTAAAGTGTCTCTGAGACTCTTCAAATATTTAATCTAAGATTTTTTTTGTAAATTTTTACAGGAAGATCATATTGTTTCAATCATTGACCTCTATTGTCTTCCATTATGCATGAACAATGTATTCTAACACATGCTTGCAAATCCTAAGAATGATTGAGCACAGTGCTTTACAACTATTATCCTAGTATACAAAATGCTGCGGTAAGGGCTACTTAAGTAAGGCTAACCAAGAATGAGTGGCAAGACCTACTCTCAATAAGCCAAGGAGAAAAACAATCTTTATATTCTTCTGTGGTTTTATAACTCATGATATCTGTGTTAATTTACTGATTAATTATGAAATCTAGTAATATTTTATAGTTTCCTCTTACTGTTTTTACTTACAATGTTCTATTTCCTTACCTTGAAAATTATTGTAATTATTATGATGGTTAATCTGGATTGACAACCTGACACACCTGGGAAGGCAGACCATCAGTAAGAGTTGTCTTTATTTGATTGGTTTGTGGGCCTGCCTGTGGGAAATGTTTTTAATTGAGGATTGATGGAGGACAGCACAGCCTACTGGATGAGCATGTGAGTCAGGGCTATATAACAAAGATACCCAAGTGTTTAAAATTCTCTCGCACTCTTTAGTAATTACTGCTTACTGCAAGAAGCTTCCCTGGTAATTGTCCAATGAGGTATTGATCTATGGGTATAAAATATATATCAGTAGGAGTCATTTCATTGCTGTGTTCCTCCAGCAGAATAATAGCAGTAGGGCTTCCCATTTACCCATGAACTATCTAGTCTCAGATTCTTGGCCGTGTTAGCCTGGTCATGTATGGATACCATCTTATAGAGTTGATCTTATAGCCAATCCAAAGTATTTGGTTAATCCTATAATATTTGTGCCTCACTGTATCTTACAGGCAGATCTTTGTTATAGTTGGAGGAGTTTTTTAGGCAAGTGATGATTACCTTTCTCCTCTGGTAGTATCTGGAAAACCATCCACCATCATCAACACTAGTAAGCAGGGGTACAATTCTATTTGGGGATCAGCTTGGATCCTCCATATTTGAAGATATAAATGAGTTCTGTCTTTAGCAATAGGAATTTATCCTCAGGTTATGGACAGTTGTTGTGTGACAAAAACTTTTCCTAGGCATACCCAACATACATGCCTACTCACCCCCAAGATAAGGAGCACATGACAGGACAAAGTACAGATACCATCAAAGCCGTGCTTGGCTAAGCATGAGCTTGACACCATTTCTCATGTTATGGTAACCCCCAACCATAAAAAATATTGTTGTTACACTTCATAACTGTAATTTTGCAACTGTTATTAATCATAATGTAAATATCTGATTTCTGCTGGTCTTTGACTTCTGTGAGAGGGACATTTGATCACTAAAGAAGTCACCATGCACAGGTTGAGAAACATTGCCCTAGAATTAGTTACTAGGGATGAAGTAAAAGATCACCAGATGAAACCTCCCTTTACCCTTGCCCATATATCCTGTGGTTCCCAGAGATCTTTCCCACACAGTCTCCCTTCCACCACTTGTCATTGTATTCCTGTCCCAAGTCAAGCAGGCATCCCCTGCTCAACCACAGGCCATGCCTGCCAGGAAACCAGGTAGGTGGCCCATAAGCCTTCTCCTATCTCTCTGTTCCCCAAGACCCAATCCCTCAGTCTCTTCCCTGGTGATATATAGATGACCAAATGCAGACTCCCTTCTCTACTGCTCACAACCCCTGTGGATTCCAGAGATCATACCTCCCTAAACTTCCTATCCCAATTCATCCATGTATCCCATCCTCCAACATTTGCTATGAATACATGAGCTGTGCAGGCCAGGAAAACAGGTACCACAAAACCATCACACTCTCCAAAACTCCAGAGAAGAAACCGAAACCAAATAACAAAACACACACCCAACAAAAGTAATATCAGAAATCAGCACCAAATATCTATAATCACCTGAAATCCAGATGCCCAGATCCTAGGATAAAAACACAATAACAGCCAGGGCAATGTGTCTCCACTAGAGCACAACTATCCTACTACACCAGGCCCTGAATTATGCAACATAGCTGAGGCACAAAAAAAGGTCTTAAAACCAACTATATGAAAGTGATAGAGATCCTTAAAGAGGAAATTAATGAATTCCTTAAAAAAATCCAGGAAAACATGAACAAACAATTGGAGGAAAGGAAAAAAAATCACTTAAAAATATTTTTAAAAATACAAACAGCTGAGGGAAATGAATAAAATTATTTGAGATCCAAAAATGGAAAGAGAAGCAATAAAGAAAACATAAACTGAAGGAATTATGGAAATGTCAATTTAGGAATCCTAACATGAACTGAAGAAGCAAGCTTTGATAAAAGAATACAAGAGATGGAAGAAAGAATCTCAGGCATTGAAGATACAATAGAACTAATGTTTACATGTGTCAAAGAAAGTGCTAAACCCCAAAAATTCCTGACACAAAACATCCACAAAATCTGGGACACCATGGAAAGACCAAACCTAATAATAATAGAAGTAGAGGAAGGAGAAGAATCCCAGCTCAAATGTCCAGAAAATATTTTCAACACAATCATACAAGACAATATTCCTAACCTAAATAAAGAGATGCCTATTAAGGTACAAGAAGCATACAGAGCATCAAATAGATTAGACCAGAAAAGAAATTCCCCTCACCACACAACAATTAAAACACTAAACATAGAGAACAAAGAAGGAATATTAAAAGCATTAGAATATTTTTGATCGACAAGTATAAAAATTAAAAGCATTATTGTTCTTGGATATCCATAGTGACATTAAATGTAAAAATGTTAATGCATATAAATACTCTTTTTCGTAATTTTGTCATATGTCCATGTATACTTAATTATGTTGGATATTGTTTTGTAAAGTACAGTTATGGTAAAGGGCAAATATAAGTAAAATGTTGACACGTATTCAGTGTTGCTGTGATTTCATTGTTGTCCTTGTTTGCATATAAATATGTTTGTAATGATTTATGCTAGGTAGATATACTAATTATTCTAATTTTCAATGTAATAAGACATGCAGGCAATTCTCAACTATATAGCATTATAAACTATTTAAAACAATTGAAGATTTTAGGCAGACTTTAATTTTATTGAATTTTAAGAGTCTCATTAAGAGCACAGTTTAATCATGCATAAAGTCATGTTGCTAATAGTATAATGTGTCCCTGGGGAAGTCCTTCAAATCAAATAAAAGTTCCTGGAAAATCATTTTATACTTCAGTAGCTACGTATTTTCATTCAAATGTAACATAAATACAAATATAAAACTTGATTATTTGACAAAGTCCTATAAAATATTTATTGTTCTGATAGCACTGGAGTAATTAGAAATATTATTATCAAGAATAAAAAATTAAATTTTAAAATAGAATTATTCCAGCTGTCCATAATGATTACCCTTATAATACAAGTGACCAAAAGGTAGTGGGTTCACTGAAAAATAAATACAAGGGCTATTTAGACACATAGTGGCCATTTCCTATGGCTGTATTTGGGATAACAGTTTTCTTTACACACTGGGCCTGTGAGATAGCACATCAGGTAAAGCACTTGCCCTGAAAATCTGAGTGAAATCACTGGATCCCAGGTAAAGGTAAAGAACAGATTCATCAAAGCTGTCCTCTTCGTACCCACACATCTTCATACACACACATAGTAGCAATAGATAAAACATAAAGATTTTTCTTACAAATATTCTCTTATGGAAACTGGCATTAGTTATTTCCTTTTATTTTCCCTTCATCACTATCTACTCTGAGAAGTTGACATTTCTCTTCACCAAAGGAAATGGACAATGTGTTGCTTTTCCCTTCCTGTCCTGAAGGATAACTCTCATCTAGAACTCCTATGGTGGTATAGAGAAGGTAAAAGGGAAGATATTAGTATGGTGCTAGGAGATTA
This sequence comes from Peromyscus aztecus, assembly GCA_902168405.1. Taxonomy (NCBI): domain Eukaryota; kingdom Metazoa; phylum Chordata; class Mammalia; order Rodentia; family Cricetidae; genus Peromyscus; species Peromyscus aztecus. The sequence goes on from CABHPQ010174739.1 coordinate 6,785, forward strand.
GATGATACAAAATGAAGTCTTAAATAATGAGGGGAAAGATGATTAAAAGGAAAGAAAATTAGTGGGGAGGTATATTTTCATTTCTCCATCTGTTGTTCTTTATACAATTTTAAGTAGTTAGTATAAGGACATTTATTTATTGTGTGCTACAGAAATCGGCGTTGTTTTGATAAATACACATATATCTTTCCTTACAGCATTTACCACAATGGGAAATCTTCTTGCTGTCTTCATTTTTGGTCTCTCACTTTCCCTATATTTAAAATTATTAAGCTGAGCATGATGGTATACACCAGCGATCACAGCTATTCAGAGAAAAATGAAAAAATCACTTGAGCTTAGGAGTTGGAGAACCACCAAAGCGTCATAAACAAATGCTGCTATTAATGCTAGTTACTGAGAAAAGTAATCATCCTATTGTACTGCAATGTTACCTACATACATATATAATTTAATAATTTATTTACATGAATTAATTAATTTTAAGTATGTATGTATATTCACATATGTAAAATCATTTCCAAGCACATATTTTAGTGACAATTACTAACCTGTCAATTTAAAAATGTCACATTAAGATGTCAAAATTAGCAGAGAGGTTCAGAACTTTTCTAAGTAGTAACTTTTCTAAGTATAACTTGTGTCTCCAATGTTTGAAGAATTTGTGGCCACTTAGTCCAACAAAATCTCATTGCTGGTGAAATCACTTAGTCAATGCTAAATTAGACCATCATATCTGAAACACGTTGTTTACAAAGAGGAAATACAAGATCTTCCGTCCATTTTTGTGTAAGTGGCAGAGAGAATATATTCTGCTATAGAAGTAATCACTTACAATGCTTTTACCTGCTAAGGACTCTTCAAAATGGAGAGCTCCAAACAATGCATCCAATTTGATAATTGCTAAACGTCCATTGTAATGTTTTAATCACCTCAACTATCACTTAAAGGATTGTTCTTAAGAGTATTAAGAATATCTAGAGTTTGTTTTTTCTTAACCTTTGAATTTTTCATCTGTTAATATACAAACTTTTAATATTTTTATAAGGTGTTTATTCTTTATAGCTATATACTAAGGAAGAATAATAGCAGGCTGTTACATCTACACACATCTTTTCTTTTTCCTAAGAAAACATGCAGAGAATTACCAATCAAACACAGAAATTGTATATAAAATCAGAGAAACTGAGGAAAGAGATCATAACCCAGAAAGGAAAGATTGCTTCTGTGGAATACTGAGATCCTGCTAACAATTAGCTCTTTTGGGACACTTATTAAATTATGGAATATAACAAATACCTCCAATCAAACTATTTAGTGATTAATTTTAAATTATGTACAAAAGTTTCACATATTTAGGAATAGAACTTTAGCAAGTTTTCCAGATATTAAATGTACAAATGATTTCTTGTGTTTTATTAATCATGTAAAATACAGAATTGTGTCTGTTAGTCAGCAAGGAAATGTCATAAGTGAAGACAGGCATACAAATATAAACAGCACATTTAACTTCAAAAAGACTTTAAGTAGATTTTCTTGAAAACATTGCTAGTATATGAATGCACGTTGCAGATAAAAAACTAACATACACATATGGGATAAAATTCTCATAAATGATGTGAAACTCCTTTCCCATTTCATCTTCCTGCAATAGGACTTAAGATCCTCTCTTGAAGCAATAGTATTACAACTCACTGGCTCTGTAATTTCAGCCTCTCTAATCCTCAGCCACTGCACCTGGGGCATTGTTTCTGTTTACTTAACCAATACCCACAAGCTGGAGTTACAGCCTTAACTGGCTTCTGGCCAAAAAACAAACAGTAAATGGTTTACTGCATCCACTTTTCCCATACAACAGGCAGAAAAGCAACTTTCAATTACTGGAATTTTTCCTTGTTAAGTATTTGTGTCTATTTAATGAGTATTTTTAGTTTCTTTACATTTTGTTTCTATACAATATTTTTAAACGGCTTTTCCTTTTGAGTCTTTTTTTCTTTTATAAAGTTAAACCTGTAATAGAAATGAGAGACTGTATTGTTGATAGTGTGAATAGAGAGGCCTAGGTTTAGCCGAATGGAGCATTTTTTCCTGGAGTGTGTGTGTACATGCTAAGGAGTTTTATACATATTTTAGACAGGATAGAACTGTCTGTGGGAATTTATGTATCGAGTGTTAGGTATTATAGTACATATGCAAATTTATTTATAAAATATGCAAATATCTTGTCATTATTAATGCAACACCTGTCCAAACCATGTGTTATCCACAGGAAAAAAAAATGTTTGTTTTAATGTACAAATTTGTTTAGTTCAATATTTCAACAATTTATGTTATTTCTGCATGTTTTGATTTTGGTTTTCAATTTGAGAACACAGAAACAAAATGTGTCATGATTTTGGGAAAATGTTTTCTAAGCAAATGTGATTTGACAATTGTAAACAATTACTCAGGAACAAAACATGCTTTAGTATGAAGTGCACTTTTGGATTCCAATGTTTCTTATCGAATCATTATTTGAGTTATTTGGATTCATAATAAATTTATTAATGTATTTTACTGAATAAAGCAACATTATCATCATTTTCATCATAAATAGCAACATGTATACAAGCACCATTTTGATAATAACGACTCAAGTTATAAAATGTTAATTGACTAAGTGAAACATATCTTCATTTAAAGTAAAGGTTGAGAACATTTATACAAAAGAGATCCAGATAATTCAAATTGTAGAAGACAAATTTACCAAGTGTTAGAGCATAATCAGATATTTATCCCAAGAATTGATACCATACTGTCACAGATTTAATGTGAATAATATACATTTAAGTAACAGCTCATTTTTAGGTGATAGGTGTTTGTTTTTTCTCCTTTTATTTATACTTCTTGTTCATTAGTATAAATATTATTTTGTACAAAATAATTCAAGAAAATGAATAAAAAAACTATAACAGTGTACAGTATACAGATTTTTATATGTTCATGCAGTTGAATGCACTGTTGTGAACAACATTTGTAACTGTAGATTCCAAATCATGAAGTATTAAAACAGCCTGGTTGCAAGAAGTTGTGCAAGAGGGAAGGAAGACCTTGAAAGGGATTCCTGTGTTTTGAGGACTAAAGGGAAACAAGTCTTGGGATACATGTTGGTTTTAATAAGAATGCACCATATGAGTTCATTTATTTGAATGATAGGCATCGTGGGAATAGCACTACATTTGAAGGATTAGTATAACTTCATTTATTGGAATGCTTAGGCATCAGGAAGTAGCACTGCTTTAGAAGGATTAGCAGGTGTGACCTCCTTGAACAAAATGTGTCACTGGGCATGGGCATTGAGGTTTCAAAAGCCAAAGGCAGGCCCAGTACCTCTCTCCTTCTGCTGCCAGCAGATCCAGATGTAGGCCTCTCAGTTACTTCTCCAGCACCATTTCTGTCTGCCTGTCACCCATGCTCTCTGCCATGAGGGTAATGGACTACATCTCTGCAAATGTAAGCCAGGCCCACTTCAATATTTTCTTTTATGAGTTGTCACAGTCTTAGTGTCTCTTCACAACAATAGAACACCGATTAAGACAAGACACACCATAGCTAACACTTGCACTACTGTTTTCCTGATGTGTTGTTATATCTGCCACTGAGCCTGCTCTGAGCATTTTCTTTTGAATAAACTTTATGATAAATCCACATCTCTCTCTCTCTCTCTCTCTCTCTCTATATATATATATATATATGTATATATATACATATATATAATCTTTCACCTTTAGAACATGAATTATTTAAGAATCTTCTGTTATATTCAATAAAATTATGTATATGTCATTGGCAAGTTGGGATATTCTCCAATTAAGCTAAGATACGCTATTATTTTTGGTGACAATATTTCATCACAAACATTTTGGCTGGTGATACAGACTTCACTGGAAGTCACTTCTGAGACCACATCCAGTTCTTTGGCTACTCTGTGTACATATTACATAGCTCATTATGAATTTAGTGTTTAAACACGCTTAAATGAATCCCTGGTATCCAATAAGTTTCAAAATATTAACTTAAAAAATCTTTAAAATAATGTGGGAATCCAAAGAAAATTGGACTAATTCATAGACAGAGAACAAATTACTGGGACTAGCTAACTCTTCTCCCCTGTGCTATACATGAAATATCCAAGTTTGCTGCTCTGCTTGCTTCCGCTCCTTCATAGTGTGCACAGCCCACCTGATGCCAGCCTTTCTGTCCTTCTGTCTGTGTACCTGTCCTTTCCCCTTTTCCTTGGTGCACCAGTAAGGTTTCAAGGACCAAGCAATGATGGATGTAGCAAAATCTGATCATTGGAAATCACTGAGGACACACTCTCTCTAGCTGAAATATTCTTCCCTATTAATGTGCCCTGGAAAGGTCTACTGGAAAATGATTGAAGAACTATTAATCTACACCATTTTTAGTTCATGTAGAAATCTGAAATGTGAATTTACCTGATAAAATTGCACATGAAATTAAAGGCCCAATAGGAATTATATCTAAGGATTTAGGCTGCCATGCCTGATACATTCCTGAATATAATATATGAGAAGGCTGCTGAGGGAGACTGTGACATGATGATGCATGATTTATAGCACAGTTCTCATCCGGCAGGGATGTTGATGTTGCTATTTGCAGAACTTTGGACACTTTCTATACTGTTTGTTAGTCCACTCATATCTTTTGTGTTTTAAGTTTATAAGCTGACAGTCACTTTCTTATTTTTTTAAAATAAAATTTAATTATTATGTTGACTCATTCTGATACAATGCAAAGTTTATTGCATATTCAAAATTTAGGTTTAAATCTCTTAAATAGGCACGAAGCTAAAATATTGGTATAATTTTAACTCTCTCTTTTTTTTTTTTTTGGTTTTTTTCGAGACAGGGTTTCTCCATGTAGCTTTGTGCCTTTCCTGGAACTCACTTGGTAGCCCAGGCTGGCCTCGAACTCATAGAGATCCGCGTGGCTCTGCCTCCTGAGTGCTGGGATTAAAGGTGTGCGCCACCACCGCCCGGCAATTTTAACTCTCTTTATTAATAATATCGGATAGAAATTAAGATGCAGTCATTTTGAAAATATTAAAATTATATTTTAGGTTCTCATTAACATATATTGACATTAAAAATGTTCCATAATCAATTGACAAACTTTTTTTTTGTCTCTAAAGCACTTTACAGCACTCATACTACTCTGGTTAGCATGATTCGATACTTGCCTTTAAATTGAAAGTTTTTAAAGAAAGAAATGACTTATCAATGCCAAATAGTCACAAAAGTGAAAGTAAAATGTACCCTTGAGTATATATGAATATTGTTATATGGCCTACAAGTGTAATTATGGTTTATTTTAAATGTTTTAGAAAAAGAATAAAACTGAATCTGTCAATAAGTGGCAGCTATGGGCTTCCACATGAATAAGACATGGAGAGGAGGCATTTGAGGCAAAAGAGCAGAGAATGAAGTAATGTTCTGTATTTTGATGGTTGCTATTGAAAATTGAAGGTCTTTTTATGTAGCTCCTAAAATAAATAGTAAGTCTGTTTGTTCCTTTCGCTTACCTGGGAGAGAGTCCCTCATAGAGTAAAGTTATATGCAGAGAAGAGAGGGGTAGAATCTGCTACAGAGGACAGAAGGACCTGCAGTTTCAGATGTCTTCAGTTTCAGAAGGTAAATATGTATGAAAAATAACAGACTCTGGCATACTTGAAATAGGCAACAATCTTCATAATCTGCTGAATTGGTTTTCTCAAAAATGTTCTCAGGTCTCTTTTGTTATTCTACTGTGTGATTTGATGATATCTGATCTGGAACCTCAACACTGTATCTTTGATGGCATTCTTTATGAATGAAGAGTTAATGTCCTTTTCCCAGACAACTAAGACCATGTTTCTCAAAGTGCCGCAGACTGCCTTGCCTGAAGCTGAATGTACCAGATAAAACGTCTAAAGAGTAATATTCTGTTAGAGAATAGTCAGTAGAGAGATTTTTCTCCTAAATTCATTCCTTCATTAATTCAGCTACTGCGAAGAAGTTTCCTAGTGTGTATAAACTAATCAACAGGGCAAGGGGAACATTGTACGAAAAAGGAAAACAGGCTCCTAAAGCTCAATTGTCTCTCTGCCTGAGGAAGACGGGAGATAACAGCTGAATATCCAGAGCTCGGTGGATGACATGAAAGAAAACACAAATGAGTTCAAAAGCTCAGTGGACAAGGAAATCTAGTGTAATCAGAGGTGTGAAGGGAAGGAATGTGTAATGAAGTGACATCAAAGTGTCACATTCTATGTGAGATTTTTTGACAGTAAAATGTTTCTGAAAAAGAAAAGGCAGAAAAAATGGTAGATGCATGAAAAGGATAATTAGTAATTTATCTTATTTATTTCAGCTGTTCTGATGTATCAAGTGCTCTACATGTAATAGATAATATGGAAACAGAAGCAAACTGTTGTCATAAAAATGGAAATTATAGAAGGTATTATGGAGTTATAGAAGACAAGTCTATAGATGTGTCAATGAACTTAAAAAGAGAATGTTCCTCAAAATATGAACAATAACAGAAGGAGCGGGGAGAATATTTGATGGTGGGGAGCTACAGAGATAAACAGACAGACAATTTACATTACCCTTGGTATTTTTACAAGCTGAAGCAAGCTAATATATTAAAGACCCATTAAGAGAAAATGTTCCTCCTGGTCAAGGGAAAGAACTCTTTGCTTTGATAAGTCAGCCATCTGCCTAAAAGAACACTCCTTATCAAGATGGAATCATCATTCATGGAGGCAGATCCACCTTAAGCTATATGACAGGGATAGGAAAAATAATTATCCTCTTACAAAGATAACATGATTTTCCTGCCCAGAGTTCCAGGACCCTAGCACTAACTGTAACTAAATCATGTTGTAAGAATACTGGTTTTTCTTGAATTATTCAGGAAAATATTATTGTCCTTTATTTTTCTATTTATTTTCTAACCATCCTTTTCATAAGTCTTTGGCCTTCATTAGTTTTTAAAGCTCTGCTCCCCTTCATATAGCTTCTTTTGTTCCATGTGTCTGAACTTATATGTATGTCTAATTCAAACAACACGGTTTCTGTGTTTGTCTCCTCCATCTCCATCCTTTAGACAGCTTTTAACATTTACTTCTTGTTTTCCCTAGAATTTTTCTTGGAAACTCTAATTAAATATTTTCAGGCTTCCCTTTGAGACTACTTTTAAATTATTTTACTAGTAAGACTAAGAACTACAAAGGAAGACTGTGATTTTCCCAGAAACATATGTCTACCCTGCAAGGACTCCCCCTAAATTTTGGCAATAGTTATAATGGTATTTCTGTGCCCTCTAAGGAGCCCACTAGACTTGTATGCATAATTCTGAACCCATGGCTTTACAGATGATATGGTTAAACTCAGTGTGTTTCATAAACCTACAACAAAGACCTTATGAATGTGTAAATGAACTTCTGGATGGTAGGGAGAAATATGAAATAGGGAGATTAGAGAGAAGATTGTAACAGTCAGAATGTACATTATACATTCATGAAATTCTCAAAGAATAAACTTCACAAAACTTAAACTAATTCAGAGATTTATTAGAGATAAAAAAGCAAGAAAATAAACAAGAACTTTAGGTAAAAATCAAGCTGTATCCTGGCATGCTGTGTTAATTCTCATTTATTGTCAACCATAAGTGTGAGGCCAAAACTCTATGATATTGACATGGAGAATTATTTTTTTAATATAACCACAAAAGCACTAGAGACAAATTCAAAAATTAACAAATATAACTAAGTCAATATAAAAACTTTACACATAACTAGAGGAAAATAAATCATTAGAAAAGAGAAAAACTACAAACTGAGAACACCTATGTCTAACGAATGTAGAAATGCAAATTATAATCACAGCATACCCTATAATAAAGGAGTTATTATTCAAAAGACAAGACAAAGCAAACAGAGAAGGATGGCCGGAACAGGAAAGCTGTGCACATTGATAGAAACCATGCAGCCTGATAAAGTCACCACAGAAAACACTGTGGGGAATCCTCAAGGCCATATAAGGCAGCGGCAGACTCATTACATAATAAAACTACAAAAAGGATTGGAAGCACATTGAGAAGATACCTTAGCTTCTTTATTCATTAAACTTTATTTAAAATTACCAAGGTTAAAAATATTTTTCCCTATGGATAAAGACATAAAGTGAAATGACATGGCAGTAAATGCTTTGGCATCATAACATTCAGAAGCTGCTCCTCCACCTCCACCAAGAAGCTGGTGAGTTTGAGCCCCTCATGCACTATATAGACAGACACCTATAAGGAAAGAAAGGAAGGGAAGGAAGGAAAGTGAACCCATATAGACAATGGAATAGTATTTCATGTTTCCAAAGGACATGCTGTTCTTTGTAAACTATATTAGTGAATTATATAAGTGTATATACTAGGCATTAAAAACACAAATGCTGCCCAATATCATATATAAAATCTAAAAAAGCTGAACTCATGAAAGAGTAAAATAGTGTTTACTGGGAGTTCTCAGAGTGGTGAAGCTTTGGTAAAGGAAGACTAATTTCAGAGATGTATTTATATTGTAACTAAAACTTCTATAGTATATTATAAAGCATTGATGTCTGGGATAATAATTTGAGAGAAGGGAAGTAATAATGGTACAACCTTGTGGATACAATCATTTCCAAATGGTTAAAATATAAGTTTAATTCTACATATTTTACAACAATAAAAATATTCAAAATAGGTATAGTATATAAGACTAACAGGTAGGCTGGTGATTTAGAACACTCACTGCTCTTGTAGAGGACTTGCATTCAGTTCCCAGCACTTATATTTGATGGCTTACAACTATGTGTTGTAGCATGAATCTTAAAATCTTAATAACATCAAACCTGAGGCCAGTTATGGGGGTGAAATGCTGGAAGATCAGAGAGACAGAACAAAGCCAATTCCTCAGGTGGTCTTGTTTCCTCAGACTGGAAGCCTCTGTGTCCTCATATTCAAATGTCTCTCAGCTGAATTGTGCTGCTAGAAGCCTGAAAGCTTAACCAGCCAAATGCTTAACCAGCCAATTGCTTCTAGTTTCTGGTCCTCATGCCTTATATATCTTTCTGCCTTTTACCACCACTCCCTGGGATTAAAGGCGCACTTTCTGGGATTAAAGGCATGTGTCCCCAAGCCTGGCTGTTTCCAATGTGGCCTTGAACTCACAGAGATCCAGAGGGATTTCTACCTCTGGAGTGCTAGGATTAAAGGTGTGAGTGCCACCATTTTATAGCCTTTGTATCTAGTGGCTGTTCTGTCTCTGACTCCAGACAAGTTTATTAGGGTGCACAATATTTTGGGGAACACAATACCACCACAATCTGTAATTCCAGCTCTAGGATATCTGGCACCTCTAGCATCCAGACTCCTGCACTTATGAGCACATACCCACACACAGATATACACTCACACATAATTTATAATGATAAAATAAAGTCTTTAAAAGAATGGTCTTATAGATATGTGTGTGTGTTAAAGATAATCTAATTGATAGGTATGTACATATACATACACATACATATATCAAATACATTGACAAAGCAACTTAAAGTGTTTTCAATCTCCACATTTTGAAGAATTTAATCATGAAATAAAAGTGATACAGTTTATTGCAAAACATAAAAATATTATGTATGTTTAAACTGATAAATGAGTAAATAAATAAATAAGTGGAGTACAGATTAATTTTCTTATAGAAGGATTATACAAGGAGTTTATCATTCCAGGGCCTCACTGTTCTTTCTGAGAATTTCCTAGAATTAGCATTCTAAGGAGTGAATGATAGTAAAAGCTGGGAAATCCTTCTCCCAAAAGTGATAACAGTAAAAATCATCAGTGATATCACACAAACCTCATCAATTCTCTGACCCTAAGTCATAAAAGGAGCACATTAAATTTTGTATACAAACAAAATTTAGGAAAATACTGCTCTACAAGAAGTTGTTCTTTAAAAAATCCCAGCCACCACCCAAAAAGAAAAAAAAAAATTCTTACCCTGGTGAATGTTAGATACTATACTGGGGATTGTAAAACAAACAAACAAACAAAAATATGTAAGAGAAATAAAATGAACAACAAGCATGTTCTTGACCTTCATGTGGGTGGTTGCAGTTGTGAATGGTGAGGGATGACAAAGTGTGGAAGACTTCATTCCAAGGAAGAAAGTGAGAGGGAAATGGACGTGAGTTTGATCAGAGCATCCCAGAGAAGGAACAGTAAATTCTGGACGCTCGTACTCAGGGGTTATGATCTCAGCTTACCAGATCTGATCTCCCTTGGTACACAACTATGCAATTAGGCAGAATGATTAATTGATTACTTATGAAATGATAAAGCCAAATCAGAACTACTAAGTTTTAAGTTTTTGTCATAATGAGTATGAAATAATACAGAAAACTCAGAAGTAGCAGTGAAGATGGTTTGTGCTTAGGGAGAGTCTTATAAAATGCTCAAAAGCCCTGAAAGTGTATTGTTTTTTCTCCTGCTGCTCTTGGCCAATTGGGAGTGACTCCTGGAACTGACTATTCTGTGGAGAAGAATAAGACCTTGGCTCATTACTGAGCCATGAAAGGCCTGTCGTGTTGGTCTCTATGAAGAAAAAAAAATCAGTTAAAGCAAGAGAGAAGATAACTGCCAAGAGCCATGATGTGCAGTTACGGTATTATTGTTAAAAAAAACATTCCAGAAATAACTTCATCTTAAAAGTCACCCAGGAGCAAGTAATTCTGAATGGTTTTCATGTTCTCTCTTCAAAAATGTTTATTGCTGACATTGTTGATGATTTTTTTATAAGATGTTTCATATCTACTTTTAAACATAATGTTTCCTCTGTCCTTTAATGGATTCCTGAGAACATGCTACCTTTCACTTATATTTTTGAAATGATTAATTTTCAGTGGCAGTTATTCTAAACAAATAAAAAAAATAGCTGTAAAAATTATGGATTTTTTGAGTGTTCTCTGGCCTAATGGAGGAAAATAATACAACTGACATTTTCAAATCCAGTATCTGTTAAAATATAATTACCTTGCAGAGCTTGAATACCTTTCTAAGAACATGAAGTAACTAAGGAAAGACATGACCCAGGCTAACAAGTAGTAACTTGCAGGCCTTGATGGGTGTTAGGTAGTATTTTATTTATTAATGTTTCATCCTTCTTTGAACTAACTTCAGATTCATAGGGAAGTTGCATAGATTATACTGGAAGTTTCTATAAATCTCTTACCAAGTATGCACAATTATTATATTACTTTTGAGCAGTCTTTAAAAACTGAGAGATTTACATTGGTGCATTACCATCAACTAAATTCCAGACATAGCTTTTTTGGTTTTCTTTGACACAATCCACAGTTCCACCTCTCCTTACTGATCCTGAATTACCATACCCTGTTGACGATGAAAGATTTTCAGTCTCCGCTCATTTTCATAACCTTGAGAGTCTTGACTGTTCAGCGGGCTTTAATAATATCTATCCCTTTTGAGAACTGGTCAACTAAATGTATTTGCATAAATTTTATTTTATTGCTAAATTTGATGTGCCCCCCTTTTAACATAATATCAGAGGGTACATGAGTGTCATGTAAGGTTCTATAGATTTTCACCTCTATATCCAATATCCACATTAATTTCCACTTTATGTTTATTTCCATTTTATATCCACTTTTATTTAATGTTCTATTTGTTCAAAATTTGTAGATAAGGACAATTTAAAATTTATTTGATCTTTGTGGTTTTTTTCCAGACTTTTAAGATTTCGTGAATATGTGTTTAGAATGTAAGTTCTTGGTTAATGTTAGATGAGTTTGATAAACTCTCCGTGACCCTATACATCCGTAGACATTTATCTTTGTACATTTTAAATGATATTTTGGGTGTGATGCGAGGCAGGAATGAGGGCACATTTACGTGTGCCATGGTGCAAATTCAGGCGTCAGAGCTACTTGTGAGGGTCACGTCTCCCCTTCCACCGGGTAGATGTTCGGTCACTTTCTTTGCACAAGAGCCATGTTGTTTATATACCAGATAGAAGCTAGCTAGCGAATCTATTCCTCACCTGAGAAGGCCTTTATCTTTTGCAATACAACTTGCACACCATCTTGTAATAAGCTGAAATGTCAAGTGTAACATTAGTTTCATTTGATCCAAACATTGATATTGATTACTTCGGGACGTAGAAAAATAACATTCAGCTCCGTCATAAAGAGTAATACTCTAAGTTGAGAGTTATGATTAGATTCAAATATCAGTTTAACGTTATATATTTCAGTGAAAGCCTGGAATGTTTATATTGCATTGGATTCACTAATAATTATCTAATCCTACTAAGAAATAGAAGTACAAAAAATATAACAACTTACAGTGTTGTGTGTTTCCTAAAAAGACTGAATGATAGTTGTAATTGATATAAAAGTTAATAGTTTAAAGAAAATGTACAGATTCTCAAATTGATTTTTCTAAAACATAGAAAATGTAAAGTAATATCTGAGCAATCGATAATAACTTCATATAGAAAATTGCTGATTTTTCATGAAAAATTTTTGTGGGAATGCTTTAACTATTCTTTTAGAAAGACTCCAACATCAAGCAGATCTTATGCTCTGCCGCAGATCTCCCAGTCTTAACTGAAATGACAACCAAATGGTTTAGTTTATGCCCATCCCTTGAGAAGAAGTAAGCACAGGGAGGCATATGTTTTTGAGTTTTCAACTTCAATTTTTATTGCAAGATTTGTGTTTAGTTTCTCCTGTCTTTCACAACATACACCCCCATAACAATGTGTGACATTAATAATAAAAATGAAACACTGCCTGTGAAAACTTCTTTTCTCAGCTGTTTCTCCTAGATGATGTCATTGCTATTCTCAGACTGATATCAGGGGTCAATGTGCCTCCTTCCACTGTGTATTGTCCAGAGAATAAATCCCTACAATGTATTTCCTTTCTATGACATTGTTATATCTCTATATTTTATACAAAATGTTACTGTAATATTTTAAGTGTTCTTACCTCATGCACAATCACACACACACAGAGGAATGTTTGTGACTATCACAGGTATAATCTGCTGCAATTCTCAAATTGTCCCATCTTGTCCACTTTCCTAGTTAGTAGCCATTTAAAAGTTGAAACTGAAAATTTGTTTAAATTTATAATTGTTTCTATTGTGATTGATGTAGAGAAATTGAGAACTTTGTATTGAATTTTCAATTGTTATTAATTGTAAATGATTTTATTTTAACCTAGTGTAGCTTGAGTTTTCCTGCCTGGCCCACGGTCAGGATAAATCTCTTTCACCTGCCAGTCCCACAGCCGCTCAGACCCAACCAAGTAAACACAGAGACTTACATTGCTTACAAACTGTATGGCCGTGGCAGGCTTCTTGCTAACTGTCCTTATATCTTATATCAATCCATTTCTATAAATCTATACCTTGCCACATGGCTCGTGGCTTACCGGCATCTTTACAAGCTGCTTGTCCTGGTGGTGGCTGGCAGAGCCTCCCTCTGCCTTCCTGTTCTTTTTATTCTCTCTGTTAGTCCCGCCTACACTTCCTACCTAGCCACAGGCCAATTAGTGTTTTATTAGCAACACATTTGCCATACAGAACATATCACAGCAATAAAGATTTTATTTATTTATTATGTATACAGTGTTCTGCCTGCATATATGCCTGCCGGCCAGAAGAGGACACCAAATCTCATTATAGATGGTTGTGAGCCACCATGTGGTTGCTGGGAATTGAACTCAGGACCTCTGGAAGATCAGTCAGTACTCTTAACCTCTGAGCCATCTCTCCAGCCCCTTGTCTATATTTTTTTAATCTACTGTAGTTTCTTAATTCAGTTTCTTTTGAGACTCATTACTAAATTATTTTACTGTCAAAACAATCCATAACAAATATTGCATCATTTATTACATATATTATAAAGATAAATAAATTTCAATATATGTGTTCTAGTTCCATGTAACATTGCAGTCACGACTCAGAACAAAGAGTTTTAAAAACTGAGAAGTGGTTCAGAGCAAAGAGTTTTAAAAACTGAGAAGTGGTTCAAAAGCCATGAATTGCAGTAAAATAAAAGGAGAAACACTCATGTCTGTCATCTTGGGAGAAATTGGCATTTCAGTCAGGTTTAAAAGTAAGTAAAATTGTGCACAACGCGAAGTGCTGAGGGAGTACATCAACACGGGGAGGGGGCAAGCCACATGGCGAGTTCCAGGAATGATGAGCAAGTCATATCGACTGCATCATTTAACATATATTGAGAAACAGTGTGAGAAAAGACTGGAATATATAGCTCACAGAGGAATATGAATAGTCAGATATAATTTTACAACATTGTTGGTCATAATATGCAGTTATCAAAAAGTTTCTGAGTAGGGAATTTTGATGACTACCCATTAGCTTTAAAACTAGTAATCAAGCAGCCATGTGTTCTTAAAGGAACTGGAGGAAAAATTTACAAATGAAAATCTAACAAAAGGTCTGCAAGACAGATGTGAGAAGTGTAGGGATAGTCTGTTGTTATGACTTGGATGAAAAAAAATGAAGACTTCAACTGAAATGACACTTGGAAATGAAGATCTACTTGGAAAAAAAGTCTGTTTGGTTTCCTGTAGCTCAAAGTTTTCACTAAGCAGAAGCAGCCAGGCAGGGCATATGAGAACTACCTGAAGAGTGGTAATAGCCAAAGGCATGTGAGCACACAGGGCATGTGCACATATGAGGACAAGCACATGAGAAGAAAAGTCCTCTTCACCATTTTTTTTTTTCTGTCTGCTAACTGAACATGAAGCAACTTAAAAATCTTAGCCAAGATGGAGATTAAAGTCTGGAAGAACGCAGCTTCCCATATTGCCATGTTCGAAGGTATTTCCTGAAAGCCTGCCAAAAAGAGACAAGTACTGCACTATTTAACTGCTGAAGATCGAAATTTTTGATTGAGACTTTGCGTATCAAGATTTCCAGCACATACGAATCATAATTTTAAATTTGATCAAGAAACCAGAAGTATTTCTTTCTGTCATCTAATAAACCAGAAGACCTAAGAAGAAGTGTTGAATTTTACATAGACAGAGTATATCAATAATGAGCCTTAAACATCTTATTCATGCCATCTAAAAGTAGGCTAATTGACAGCCGTCAAACTCTCACACAGAGAATGATCTAACAAGCTAGAGCAATCTGAGCAACAGAATAATATCTATTACCAATAAAAATAGAAATAAGTGTCTATGACCTGACTTAACATGAAAAAGACTTTAATAAACAAATGTTTAAAAAGACACATTCACTGTGTAGAAATATACTAAAATGGTGTGTGCTGACGTATACTAACCTCAGAAAGGAAGTATAATTGTCTATATAAGTGTGTCCTGTGTTTAGCTATTTGCTTCCAAAGAAGTAAATACAAAAAAAAAAAAAAGAACAAGGAGTAGCTAATTATGGAAAAATCAGTCACTCTCTCAACTACATAACAAACATTCATATTAGTATTAGCAGAAGGCTATAACAATATAGGGAAATAGTATTTTATTTCAGTTACTTTCATCATAAAATCTGTTTTCCTGGTCTACTATAAGACTAACATTGCACAAATACCAAATGCAAATCTTTCTGTGGACTCCTTCACTAACTCTTCTATAAAACTGTGAGTCATAAGACCAGAAAAGATTGAAAAACGACCACAAAAACAAAGATAAAATGTCACATTTTCCGACATGAGAACTAAACATAATGTAGTAGCAGGGATGTAATCCTGGGACAGAAAAAGAACATCAGGAAAAAATAATGCTCTCCAGCTAATTTAATAATGTATTAATATTGATTAAAACTTAATAACAATGGATACTTGATGAGGTAATAGAAATATTAATGCCCACACATTTTCAGAGTAAATCTAAAATTATAAAATCTTTAACTTTTGTAATCATAATTAAGAATTTTCCAATCAGAAGACAGTTGCACATCACCAAGGAATTAGCAGAGAATTTATCTCAGCAAGGAGAGTGGACCCGTGATTAACATTTTTCATCATCTGTCTTAGTTAGGGTGTGTATTGCTGTGATAAAGCACCATGACAAAAAGAAACTTGGAGAGGAAAGGTTTCATTTTAGCTTACAACTATCAGGTCACACTCCATCAGAGTCAGAACAGGAACTCCAACAGGGAGGGCAGTGGAGACAGGGGATGCTGCAAAGGCTGTGGAATTGTGCTGCATACTGCCTTGCTTCGACTAGATTGTTTAGCCAATAAACCCTCTATGTGCCATGCAACATGCACAAGGTCCATGGCAAGGTACAAAAACAAGAGAAAGATTTCTAAAACAGTATACACATCATTAAAAATATTCCATTTAATTATATATATGTGTGTGTGTGTGTGTGTGTGTGTGTGTGTGAGTGTGTGTGTGTGTGTGTGTGTGTGTGTGTGTGTGTGAGAGAGAGAGAGAGAGAGAGAGAGAGAGAGAGAGAGAGAAAGAGAAAGAGAGAGACATGTACTAGAAAGGGGGATTAAATGATCTTCCAGGTTGTTCCTTAGCAATGAAGGAAGAAAAATGTGACATAGAAAATTATTTTACTAAAATAAAAGTTACTATGAGGAGATTATACCTGATAATAAAAAATAAAAATAATTGTATCAATAATAATGCTATCAGCAATGAGATCACTGTATTCGTACTAATCAAAAGATGTGTTTAGAACAATCAAGTTTACCAAACTTAATCAAGAGAGATATTATAAGCATTGATGACCCACTGAAAAAAAGAACCCCAAGTTTCTATTCTTTTAAAATTATTAATTTGTTGCTTGATGCCATTTAGAATGACTTTCTATCTGTGCTTACATGACTTTTTTTCTTCTGTAGCAAATTGTCTTCCTTGTTTTCTTGCTTAGTTACATTGAAATTTGCATAACTTTTTAATGTGTTTAATTTTCTAACCATTTTACTTAGTAACTTTTTTTCTTATTTCTTCATTTTTTTTAAGCATTTATCATGACCCTTTATTCCATCAATAACATGAACAAAGCTGGGTGGCTATGAGAATAGTCCTTTATGGTAAAGCATATTATGACCTAGTTATTTTGGTTTCTAACTATTCAGCTAAGTGTCTGAAATAGCACAAAAAGTCAATACACTGATATTAAATCATTAATACATGAAGTTCATAATGATGATAGTTATGATATTATATGAACATTTTAAAATTTTCTAAATATAAAATATAGGAATATTTACCAAGGAGTATTAGAGTCATAACATTGTGGATGTTATAATATTTTGTTCTTAATTAAAGTGTAATATTCAAAAGAATATTAATTTGTCTACTTAGACTGTAAATTATTATATGTAACTATTGATATTTTTCTTTGAGTTAATTGTTTTCTTCAAATACATCCTGGAATTCAACAGATAATACAGATATGAAAATAAATGTTTTTATTACTAAGCATTCATTCATCACAATCTGGGACAAATTACTCATAATGGGGATAGTTTTTATACAATTCTTTTCAAATTTAATTCCCCTCAAAATTGTAAAGTATGCCCATAAAACCCACAGATTATGATACTTATACATAATGTTGGAGTTAGATCTGGAAGAATTAGATTCAATTCAAATTTCTTTTTATCCTATTTTCTTTCTTTTTTTCCATTTTTCTTTATTAAGAAATTTTCTACTCACTCTACATACCACCCACGGATCCCACCTCCTCATGCTCAATCTTACCACAAGGGCACATGCTCAGCTATGTTCATATCAGCACTACTCATAACAGCAAGAACCTGGAAACAACCGAGATGCCCCTCAACTGAAGAATGGATAAAGAAAATGTGGCACATATACACAATGGAATACTACTCAGCAGTAAAAAACAATGATATCAAGAAATTTGCAGTCAAATAGATGGAACTAGAAAATGTCATCCTGAGTGAGGTAACCCAGACTCAGAAGGACAAGCATAGTATGCACTCACTCATAAGTGGATACCAGATGTGAGGAAAGGGATGGTCATACTGCAACCCACAGCTCCAGAGAGGCTAGCTAACAGGGAAAGACCCTAGGAGGGACACATTCATGATCCTGAAAAGGAGAATGGATGAGATCATCATGAGCGGGCTGGGTATGTGTGGGGGTGTGGGCAGAAGGTGCAGAGTGGGGAATGAGAACAATTCAAACTTTCAATAGTAAGATTTATGTACTTTATCACATTTTTTGCTTGATCTTACTAACCAATTCTTTTATGGAAAGAACTGTGTTCTTTGTTTCCCATCCTAATTCTAATATTGAATTGGTTTGCAATATCCATTCTAATTTGCTTTCCAACATTGCCATATAGGTACTATGTGTTACAGTAAACCTTAGTGATACACACTTTAGTCCTCATGAGAATGATTTTATTTCTATTGTTGTTGCTGCTGTAGTTGAGTCAAAGTCTGCAATTATTAAAAAAAATCCAGAATACTTCATAATTTTGAAACCTGTACCATTTAAAGTTTCATTACTACATCTTAAGAGAGCATGATACAGTTGATATAACATGAATTATCACTTTTAAAGTGATTACTACGTCAGTGATGGTCTTTTTCATCACATTGACTGTTTTAGTATCACATTGTTTATGCTTGAGCAACCTAAATTTCAAGTATTAGTAGCTCTTATGTTTTGTCACAATATATTATTACAATTTGTATTTTATTAGTTATTGCTATACTCTTACTGTGTAAAATTTATATAGTAATTATTGTCACAGGTTTGTGTGTGTGTGTGTGTGTGTGTGTGTGTGTGTGTGTGTGAAAGAACAGTGAATATCAAGTCTTGACATTATCTATGGTATCAGAAATGCATTAGGAATTATATAATATTACTATTATATAAGAGGAAATTATGGTACACAGAAGTGATTTGTGAAATTTGAAGAGGTTATAATTCTAAATTGTGTAAACACTATCATCTTATATTTCAGATCATTATGTGTTCTTAAAATAAAAAATCTGATAAAGTAATTATTTTTATTATATTGTCTGCACATTATTTTGTTTATGATTCCCCAAAGTATGTTTTCTATTTTACAAAAGAAGAAAAAAGACTCAAGTGTAGCTTCTTAAGATATATTTCCATAGCCTCATTATATTGATCTCTCCAATCAGCATTAATCAACTCAAAGAAACTTTAGGTTTTACTCACTTGATTTTTCACAAAATGATTTATTTATTTTATGAGCATTGGTGTTTTGCCTGCATGTATGTCTGTGTTAGAGTGTCAAATCACTTGAGGCTGGATTACAGACCTTTGTGAGCTGCTATACAGGTGCTGAGTATTGAACCTGGCTCCTCTGAAAGAGCAGCCAGTGCTCTTAACTTCAGAGGCACCTCTCCAGCTCCCTCATTTGATTATTGTTTTTCCATATCTTTATCAATGCATCAGCTCTCCAAGAATCAGATCTTTATTCAGGAATGTCATTTGGTCTGTTACATTGAAAAGGTATCAAGTAATGAATAAAAGAGTGTAATTTTAGATAGCTATACATATTTTCTCTGAGTCTTCGCAAATGAACATTCTTTGAAGTCAAACTATGTTTAATAGAAAATATTGATGAAGACAGTATCAAATGAATTATGGACTATTACATGACTTTCCCAGGCCAATATTGAGGCTCCTCGTCACCAAAATGTTTTCAATTTTATTATGCTTATATGACAAAAAGAACTATTGATGGAAATAATATACCTATAGAGTAAAATACTGGGAATACATTAACTGAGGTTTGACATTTTCATTTCTCAATTCAGAATAACCCAACAAGCCACTGTACCACGTATGCAAAGAATGAAAAGGCTATGTACTTGATGGATACAAACAGCAGCACTGAAATCCAAGAGTTCTTAATAACCAGTCTTTCCATGCTTATGAATTAGAGCCCCTTCTTCTGATATGGATAGACATAGGCAGAAACCATAGCTACACCTTTAAGTTGCTATATGATTGCCCCCTCACCCCAGAGAAATGGTTTACTTGATATTTACTTTATCAAATAAAAACATGACACAATTTTACACCAATCTGCATTGTTAATACGTTTTCTTACTGTATTAATTATAGACAATTAAAATGTAGCAATGCACAATACTGTTTAATGTTTGGTGATTTCTATGGTGAAATTTTCTTATCAAAATGAACATTACATTGACGTGATTCTGAGGAACACAGGGAAGGTAATCCTTTGTGCCACTAGAAATCATTTGCATCATACTTTAGGCCATTAATGCCTGGTGAGTGTGAACTGCACTTGCTTACTCCTTAAAGTCTTTACATGATTGTCTTGCTGTCATAAACTATCCAGAAAAAGAAGCTTAAAGGAGAAAGGGTTCATTTTGGCTTACAATTTCAAGGTACATGTCAATCATGATGGGAAATTTGTGACACAGGATTTTGAGAGATCTGGTCCTGTTTTGTCCAAAGTTAGGAATTGGAGAAGAATAAAAACTATTGAATACTTGTGCATAGCTTACTTTCTCCCTTTTGTAAATTCCAGGCCCCAAGCATGGTGACTAATGCCATATGTGTTTAGTGTGGTGCATCCTACTTCTATTAACCTAATTGACATAACCCCTCTTAGTCATTCCCAGAAGCTGCATTATCCTTCACAGGTATGCATGGAAACTTGTCTCCTAGTGATTAATTGCTAGGTTGGCATTAACACTAACCACCAAAGGTTTCTGCATTTACTTTTAAAAAACATTATGTTTTACAAGTGACTTACATTTGTAGTTGCAAACAAAAAAGCTTGAGAGTTATTTGAGACTAAAGAAGAGCATTGTAAACACTAGATCTAATAATACATTGCCTAATTCATACAGCAGAAAATTAAGACCATACCATGACACCGAAAAAGTGTTCTACAAGTGTCCTCTGAAAATATTATAAGGGATATCCAATGGATTATTTTAGAATATCAGCAGTGTATAGAAATATTGATATAAAATCCCACACCCCTACTGCTTCCAATTCAGATAGATTGATGGAATCCCTGTTCCTATCATAATGCAATAATTTATAGCTGCATAAAAATAATAACAGCATATTTTATGCTGTTTTACAGAAGTCAATGAGAGATATGCTATTCATGTCAGAGGAAAAACAAACAGACTACAGCTGCCACAAAGTGAATCCAAGATCCCTTATCTGAGTAAACTTAGAAAAGTTTTTTTTAATGTTGTAGTGAATAACACAAGGAATTCTCTCAGAGTTTGATAATGCATTTAAAAGAACACATAAACAGACACAAGTTTCTTAGGAAAGCTAGCACAGTGCAAGTTGAAATAACAAAAATAGATCTACACGAGATAGAAATTTGGAGATCTGGACAGTGCCCTTTGTTGAGCGATGTCCTCATCCTCAGCATAGAAACGAGCAGGTGCAAATATGAGTACCAGCACTCATTGCCCTCACAGATTCCTGAAACAGTCCATTCACATTGAACAGAAAGGAAAGCCTCATAATTGGTGGAGAAGTCATTCCACTAAGAGAGACTTTCCTCTACAATGGAAGCAATTAATGTTAGACCAAATGTTGCTGTACACTCACCCAAATGTGTCAAATGAGTAATTCACAGGTATTGACACGCTTCTAAAAAACAGAGTATTTCATAACAAAGCATAAGTACATTAAAATTCTATAAAATACCTAGCATCTACCAAGATGAAATGTAATTCAAAATTACCAGAGAAGGGAAGCATGGAGTTTCAACCTTCAGAAAAGATGAAATGCAGATTTATTTAAATCACCCATAGATTGATGTGACATGTTGAAAAGCAGACTGTTATGGCTGTGTTCTTTATGGGGAGCAAGCTATAGAAAATGGAAGAGGCAGGAGGTGGGATCTGTGGATGGTATGTGGAGTGAGTAGAAAATTTCTTAATAAAGAAAAAAAATTCAAAATGAAAAAAATATACTTGTGTAAAAATTTCACAATAAAGACCACCATTTAGGAAAGTAAAAAGAAAAAGAAAGAAAAAGAAAATGGGTAATATGTTAAAGTAGAAAAAATTAAAGAGAAAAAAGTCAAATTTCAAAAGAAATTGAAATGCCAGCAATCAAAATACACTAGATGGGATGAAATGTTAAACATTATCAAAAGTTAGACTTAAAGGCATAATAATTTTTTGAACTAAACTTTAAAAACAATAGAATATTAGTGAATTGTGACAAAATATAAAACAATACTGATGAAATATGCCTGAAATTTAGCTTCAAGGTTGAAATTGTGAGCTCCCACATCCAATAGCAACAGAAGACTACAAAGGAAACTATGTAAGAACATAGATTACCAATTAATTCCCTCAAAGCAAAGCATCTCTAATTTATGTAACAACAGATTAGTTAGGTCCTTGAATTCCATTATCATGACAACACTTTTCTGCGCTTGACAATGTGGTTAGGTGTGGTGGTATTGTGTTCCCCAAAATATTGTGCACCCTAATAAACTTATCTGGGGTCAGAGACAGAACAGTCACTAGATACAAAGGCTAGAAAATGGTGGCACTAACACCTTTAATCCTAGCATTCCAGAGGTGAAATCCCCCTGGATCTTTGTGAGTTCAAGGCCACATTGGAAACATGACTTTAATCCCAAGAAGTGAGCCTTTAATCCCAGGGAGTGAGGGCAGAAGCCAGAAAGATATATAAAGAATGAAGACCAGAAATTAGCAGCTTTTAGCTGGTTAAGCTTCAGGCTTTCAAGCAGCAGCTCAGCTGAGAGCCACTGGGATGAGGACACAGAAGCTTCCAGTCTGAGAAAACAAGATCAGCTGAGGAGTTGGCAAGGTGAGGAAGCTGTGGCTTGTTCTGCTTCTCTGATCTTCCAGCATTCACCCCAATACCTGGCTCTAGGTTTGATTTTATTAATAAGACTCTCTAAGATTCCTGCTATAGTTAAGTCTTATATCAAGATGTCTCTTAGTTATAGAATCTATGGTGGTTTATACATACATTTTAGGCCAGGATCCACAAATGAAGGAGAATATGCATCCTTTGTTATTTTTTCCCTTTTATTTCTAAAATTGGTTACTTCACTTAACATTATACATACTTACTGTATTGATTTTTCTATGCAGTTTGTGATTTCATTTTTCTTGGGTGATGCATGTGTGCATGTGTGTGTGTGTGTGTGTGTGTGTGTGTGTGTGTGTGTGTGTTAGATTCTCATTATCTACCAATAGGCAGCAATTAACACAAATGTGCAAATATCATTATGTTAGTATCTGGAGTTCTCTGGATATATGCTCAGTTTGCGAAAGAGCTGTATCTTTCTTTATCTTACAAGATAGTTCAACTATAATTTTTAAGGAATATGCACTCTCATTTCCATAATGGTTAAATTAATTTGCACTTCCGATAGCAGTGAATCAAGGTTTCTCTCATTCCACATCCCCTCCAACAGATTTCATGGCTGCGTCCATTCTGAGTGGGGTGAGGTAGTATTTCAGAGCAGTTTGCATTTCCCTAATGACCTTTGGGCACAGTCTGTAGCCATTTGTTTTGCTGTTGCCACGTTTGTTCAAAGTGTCTATGGACACGTTGATTGCTTTATTTCCTTGCCATTAAATTTCTTTGTTCACTTTGGAAACTATCCCCTTGTCTGAAGCATGATTGGAAAAGATTTTCTCCCATTCTCTGTGTTGTCCGGTTGCTGTAGTGATAGCTCTTTATTTCATGGAGAAACTCTACAATTTCACACGCTCCTGTCTGCTGACATTCAGGGCCCATCCCTGTATGACTGAAGCTCTGTTCAGAAAGTTCTTGCTTACTTCAGTATGTTGAAGAATATTCCTTAAAATTTTGTACAGAAATTTCAGTGTTGCAGATTATCAATTATGTTCTTTGCTACCTCTTGAGTTGGGTATTTTGGAAGCTGAAAGAGATAAATATAATTTTATTCTTCTACAAATCAGTACCCTAGTTTTCCAGCACAATTTGGTGAATAGGCTTTCCTTATTCCAAAGTATGTTTTTGTCTCCTTTGTACAAAGTTAGGTGGATATATCTGTTTGGTTTATTGTTGGGTCCTCTATTCTGTTTCATTTGTCTGTATGTTATTTTATGCCAGAACCAGGCTACCTTTTAACTATAGCTTTAGTACAATTTGAGACCAGATATTATGATACCTCCATGTGTGTTCTTTGGCTTAGTGGTCTTTGTGGTAATATATAAATTGTATTGACTATCTGTGGCTTTTTGTAGTTATATATAAATTCTTATATTATCAAGATCTGTAATATATGACATCAGAAGTTTGTTTTTAAGTTTATTAAATATATAGATTAATTTTAGTAAGACATTCATTTTCTTGATATTAATTCTACCAATCCATGAACATATAAAGTCTATTTTTTTATTTTATCTCTTGACATGGAGAGCAGGTTGTCTTCAGTGACAGAGTCCTGACAGAGAGGAATAGTTTAAATAGTTTAAAGATGCAATTTTAAAAAAAAGTAAAACCCTAGGCAAAGTTCCAGGGTTCCAGACTGGCTATTCAAACTGTATAGAAATTCTTTGATATATACAGAATTTGGGACAGAGAAAGTGTCTGATTGAATACTTTAATTAATCCTCTTGAAGTTCATTGCAATTAAATTTTTTTTAGTGTAAAATGTAACCACATAACTTGGAAATAATCATACGGGTCATAGATGAATGCAAGTATAACATTTAAGTAACAAGAACATGGACAGATCTGTTTCCTCCTTTCATGTCACTGTTACCAAAATACCTGACACAACAGGTTCAAGGAGGAAATGCTACTGGACTCATTGTTTCCTGGGATTTCAGCACACTGTGGAAGTGTTCATGGTGACAGGAGAATGTGGCAGATCTCACTGTGTCGCTGACCAAGATACAGAGAACAATACGTACCAGGGGCCAGCTACCACATACAAAGCAACACTTGTGGTAGCAATCTTCACCCAGAATAGCCCCACAGTCCAAAGGCTTCACAGGCTTCCACAGTAGCATCACTAGCCTGAGAAGAAATATTCAGATCATCAGGTCCTGTGGACCCTTCCACTTTGAAACCATCACAACATCATTTATGGAGAAGATTCAGTAACTTTTGAAAAACTTCTCTTACAAATTTCAAGTCAAATCGTCAGTATAATTAGAAACTTGAAAATGACCACTTCATATTACATATAAAATAATTTCTAGATAAATTAATTGTTGAGGAAGAGGATTAAAACACAAGGAACTATTAGAGTAATCTATTCTTCTAAGTAAATTTTTCTATATTATACAAAATATTCCACCATGAATTTAGTAAAAACCATATAGTTGATATTATATTTGATATTATATTATATTTGATATTATAGCTCTCTCTCTCATTTTTGAGACAGAATCTCAATACACCCTCAAATGGCCTGGAGCTTGCTCTGTAGGCTAGGTTGGCCTCAAACTTATAGGTAACTGTCCTCCTGAGTTCTGGGTTTATTACATATATAAATCATGTATTAGTCAAAATAGCTATCTACTGAGGTTGAGTTTTCCTCAATTTATATACTAATAATACATGTTTTTATTTTTAATTATTTATTTGCTTAGATGGTTTTAGCATTCTGAGTATTAAACCAGGGAGTGATAAATTCTAAGCAAGCACTTTGCCACTGCACTGCACTACGTTTCAAACATTAAGAATCATATGTCAGATTGTCATTGGTTCTGATCCATAGCAATTTGTTCTTGCTGCTCTGGATTTTTGGTTTTTCATGATATTAGACAGACACTCCTGGACTCAGAAGTGGACACTCACCAGGTTAGACCAACTCTGAACAATCACAAGGCAAAACCTCCAGAGAAAGTTTATGGTAAATGCTTGGGAGATAGTGCAAAGGGAACCTGCAGTTATTGCTAAGATTAACTCCCTGAGTGTGGTTCCAAGAACACACCTAATATAAGGAAAGAAACAACTTTCAAAGCTATCTTATGACCTCCACACATGGATCATAAACTAATAAATAAAATAATAAAAAATAAGTTAAAAGCAGAATGTGTTAATGAACTCACAGGGAAGGAAACAGGACAGATGTCCACTAAGACTTGAGAACCGCTGGTAAGGAAGTGATGATGGTTCTAAGATACCATATCACATACAGATGAGATTCAAATGGAACCCAACATTGAAGACAGTCCTCCCAGTGATATTAGTTTGAATCAATGCTGAGCCAGAGTAAGTATTAAAGTCATCACTCCAAAGCCAAAATTAACCACTGTAATGAATTCATTATATATTTCAAATAGAAAATTTCTGGGCATAGTTGGATATAATTCCAAATTAAAAGTATCAAACACTGTATTTACAAACTAAGATTACACCACATAGTACATTTTGGACAAGTATTTTGAAGTGTTTTTAAAATTACATTGAAAGAGTACATGGAGATCCTCTGAAGTATTACTGAGAAATCTGTGTTATTAAAAGACAGTATATTTAAACAACAAAAAGAAAGAGATACTGTTATCTCTTCTTATTTTTTTTCTCCAGAGGGAAAAAAGAAATGAAAAAATGGGTGAAAGGAGTCTTGAGAAACTAATTTAAGTCTTTTCTTTGCTTCCCTGAGTCAAGCTTTATTTTTCATAATTATATCATCCTAGACATGAAATGCAGTGACAGTAGATACCACATCAAAACATTTTACTCTTAATCCAGAATACCACAAAAAGAAATGTAGGGAAGGAAATAAGCTTTGACATCTTTGTCAAGTCAAAATTGCAGGTAATTATTTTAAAGTAGGTCTCCTTTTTCATGTTAAAATTGAAGATAGAAAAGTGGCCATAATTATTCTGTAATGCAAATGTAAAAGTAGTTCAGTTTATAGTTTCTGGAGTTGTAATTTCTTTTCTATGTGGGATGCAACAGGCACCAAACAAATAAAAGGTGAAAAACTCTAACCTAGTACAATGAACTAAATACAACTCAACTTTCATAAGATATTAAAATAAAGGACACTCTTTGGGGTTATGTGATATTAATAATCATCTCATGAATATTAAAAACCTATGAATAGTGTTCACAAAAGTGGCAAATCAAAAATATTTAAAAAAATGTCCATTGTGCTCAGTCTAAGAAAAACTGCAGTTTAGTGAAATAAGATGGGTGCCATTAATATGATTATATCACAGCAAGCACCAGCATCCTATCATGTATATACCTACTGACTACTCCACAGTGGAACAACATTGTCTCTAAATGTTAAATCTCACCTTTCACATATTCATAAGAAAATCTTTTATATTGTAATGCATATAATATTTGGTTAATTTGAGCATTTAAAAAAATCCATGGTATTTGGAGCAATTTCAAGAAAAACAAAGACAAAAACAGGTGGTTAACAATCTCCAAGGAAAAATGAGTCTGAAATAAAAAAAATAGCAGAAATAATAATAAACCTTAGACTGTTTTTTTCCCCTGAGGGCACAACAGAATATCCCTTAACCCCTATTCTGGAATATGTTGGCTAAAACTTAGCATTTGACTTCTACATTTGGAAGTGGCGATAAGAGATTTTTGTTGGTTCTTCTTTTCAAAGGAAACATGAATAATGTATACATTTTCTTAGTAATATGTACCCAGTGATTGTTTGTTTTATATAGTAACTTAACTGGATCATAGGATGCCCAGCTTTATAGCTGAATATCCCTGAGTGGGTCTGATGGATGCCTTTTAGGTAGATTGGCATTTGAAGTATTCTAAGGAAGCAGACAACTCTACCTAGTGTCAGAAAATATCATTATATATACGAGGAATCTAAGTGGGTGAAGTGGACAATATTTTTACCTAAATTCTTAAACTATGTGGGATCAGTACTCTCCTTCCCTTTGTGCCTAACTGATAAAGTCACAATACACCATTCATAATTGATACCATTATCATATCAGCCTTCCAAGTCTGCGTTCTTCAAAATCTTCTACCACAAATCCTGGGTTTCCAACATGAAACAGAAAACTGTGGGAAATTACAACATCCATATATTTGATGAGCTAATAGTTCCTAACAGATATCTTCATATATATAACATACAGAAATGATAACTATACAATTGTTTAAAATGAAATTTATTATGTTATAGTTTGTGGTGGTTTGAATGATAATGGACCCCATAGCCTCAGATATTTGACCTCTGATTAGTATATCCACATTCCCAAAAAATAGATTATGGATATTTGTCTTTGTTTAAATTGTTGGTTACAATTTGTTATTGGTCATAGTCAATATCTTTCTAAAAGAAGAAAGGGGGATATGATATGGAAACATAAGATATAGATATGATAGAATAAAAGGGTATATTGTTGAATCTACTTTTAAAGAGCAACTTGTTTAAAATCTTTTACATTGATATAGATTTGAGTTTATTGATACAAATTTAAAGTTAACTTTGTTATGCTCTATGTATATTTCTACTCTTTTTAAAGGTATTTTGTTTATGTTACTCATTTAAATTGTAATGGATAATTAAAAAATACAGATTAATAATTAGTCTTCTATGATAGTCAAACTTATAATCATGTAAAGTTTTCTAGATATACATAGATACAATTCAATTAGGTAGATAATCTTCAAACACTTCAAAGACATAAAGAATATGGCATTTAACATGTTTTAAAAACTTAGATTTCTGGACAATGAGATACTTCTCCTCCTGATAGCACCAATTTACTTCAGAGAGAAAGATGGGCATTGAAGACACTCCATATGGAGTTTATCTTCTTCTTGGCAATGGGAACACTATTTCATTGCTGGTGGGAGTACAAACTTATATAGAAACTTGGAAAACAATATGGAGGTTTCTCATAAAGTTGAGAATCAATGTACCTCTAGACCTAGTGCTACCAATCTGGCAAAATACCCAAAAGATACTCAATTATAACACAAGGATACTTGTTCAACTATGTTCATAGTAGTATTATTCATAATAGCCAGAACCTCAACACAACTGAGATGCCCCTCATTCAAAGAGTGGATAAAGAAAATGTGGTATATTTACACCATGAAATATTATTCACCTGTTGAAAGAATAAAATCAAGAAATTTGCAGGCAAATGTAAGGAACTAGAAAAACATATCCTAAGCGAGGTAACCAAGACCCAGAAAGAAAACATGATGAGTACTCACTTATAAGTGGAAAATGGAAGTAAAGTAAAAGATAATCATTCTATAATGCACAGACCCAGAGAAACTAAGTAATAAGGAGGGTTTAAGCAGGGACAATTGCATCTCCATGGGAAGGAGAAACAGAAGAGATTTCTTAGGTTGATTTGAGGCAGGTGGGAATGGGAACAGGAGGGATCAGTTTGGAGGTAAATGGATTAAGAGAGAGTACTAGAAGAGAGAAGAGAAAAAGATAATATTTTTGGGTGAGGTAGAAACCTAGTACAGTAGAAACTACAGGAATCTATAAGAGTGACCCTAGCTAAGACATGTAATAATTGGGGATATATATCCTGAACTGGCCCTCTCCTCTAACTGGGCAAGGCTTCTTTTGGAGGGATTGGACACCAAGCCAGCTACATAACCTTCCACCTACAATTTGTTCTGCCTACATTCTGTGCTGGGGTAAATTGGTGTGGGAATTCTGAAAGTGGCCAACCAATGATTTGTCCAGCTTGAGACCCATACCATGAGATGGAGCCCAAACCTGATAATGCCACAAGCATCAGGACCCAGAGGATAGATAGTCCAGAGACCTAGGATAGAACAAAACATGACGCTCCCCCCACCACACACACACACACACACACACACACACACACACACACAAAATGTCAATGTTATGATGCCTAATGATACTCTGCTATACTACCAGATTGGTGCCTAGCCAAATTGTTATCAGAGTGGCTTCATCCAGCAACTGATAGAAACAGATGCACAGACCCACAGCCAACATAGGTGAAGCTCCTGGAATCATGCAGAAGAGGGGGAGGAAGGATTGTAGGAGACAGATGGATCAAGGACACCACAAGAAAACCCACACAATCAACTCATCTGGGCACATAGGAGCTCATAGAGATTGAAGCAACATCCAGGGAACCAGGGAGCCTGCACAGGACTGAACTAGACCATCTTCATATATGTTAGAATTGAGTAGCTTTGTCTTCCTGTGAACTCCTAACTTTTGGAGCAGGTATTGTTTCTGGCTCTTTTTTTTTCAGCTTTTGGGACCCTTTTCATGATACTGGGTTGCTTTGTCCAGCCTTCACAAGAGGGGAGGTGCTTAGTCTTACTGCAACATGGCATGCTATGTTTGGTTGATATCTATAGGGGGCCTGCCCCCTTTAGAATAAAAACAGAGGAAGGGTAGATGGGGTGAATAGGAGGAGGTGAGTGGGAGGGACCAGAAGAAGAAGAGGGATGGGAAATAGCACCCAGGGTATTAAATATTTAATACTACTATTACTAATAAATCATTTTAAAAAGTGTTGTGGCCTTATTGGAGAAGGTGTATCACCAGGGATAGATTTTAAGGTTAAAAAAGACTCACCATGCCCAGTGTGCTCCTTTCTGCTTTCTACTTATGGACCAAGAGTATACTCTTAGCTTTTTCTGCCTTTGTTTTCCCATCATGGAGTCTACTCCTCTGAACCAGTAAAGCTCCAAGTTAAATGCTTTACTTCACAAGCTGCATTTGACCATTTGGTCATGATTTTGTTATGTCAATAGAAAGCTAAGAGAGAAATTGATATCAGGGAGTGGCCTGTTGCTGTGACAAGTCTGACTGTGCAGTATTTTGTAGAAATGTTGAAAATATTGGGACTTTTGACTAGGAAATCCATCAAATGCTGTAAGAAAGTCTTAACAGGCCATACTAATAGGCTATTGAAATACAATACTGCAGAGAACCATGTCAACCACGGCAGCACAGCTCAAAAGGTTACAGAGAGAAAAAAAAATATGGAACTACAGGATTTTGAGTTTGGCTTGCCTGATTTTAATCTTGCTTTGGTTCAGTATTTCTAACTAGGCCTGCGTTCTCCCTTTTGGAATAATAATATATACTGTTACATGTATGCTAGAATTATGTAATTTGCTTTTTTATTACTTATTTATTCATTTATTTATTCTTTATTTGGGAGAAGGCATGTACCTGGAGGTGGACTTTGACTGACATACCCAGTTTCTCTCTCTCTCTCTCTCTCTCTCTCTCTCTCTCTCTCTCTGAATTAAAAGATTAACCTCTCAAGTGTTCTTACTGCCATTACTCTGCTCTGCCATCATGGGCTTTGAATTCTGATAGCACACAAAATTTCTTTTATACATTGCCTTGGTCATGTATTTGTCACAGCAGTAGAAAAGTTGACTAAAACGTTGAAACATATGCAGCAGATCTTTTCATGTCTAAATGGCTCAATTATTTTATACAGTGGAAAACTACACACTGTAAGACTATTTTTCTAAAAGGAATATACCAAGTAGTTTGTTTTGATAATAGTTAAATAGCATGTGATCATTAATAAAAATAGCTTCATAGAAAATTCCGAAATGCCGGGCGGTGGTGGCTCATGCCTTTAATCCTAGCACTGGGGAGGCAGAGGCAGGAGGGTCTCTGTGAGTTTGAGGCCAGCCTTGGCTACCAAGTGAGTTCCAGGAAAGGCGCAAAGCTACACAGAGAAACCCTGTCTCGAAAAAACCAAAAAAAAAAAAAAAATTCAGAAATATATTTTCTTACTATTCTTCAATTGGTAACTAAATCCACTCATTTTCTTTCAGAGTTTCTCATGGATATAAGCATTTTTGTCTGTGTATGTTAGTACCAAGAGGATTTTAGGATGTAGGAAGAAGTTTCTGAAGATGAGTTCTTGATGTCTCATTAACCTCAGCCTCATCCAGGCCATCATTTCATCTCATTATCATGACTAATTTTTCAAATTACTCAATAGGTAATATTATGTAATCCAGTGAATATATTTGGTTTATTGTGTGATTGTTATTTACATAGTCTCATAATTATAGAAATGTAGGTATATAAACAACATTTAAGTGTTTGAGATTAGGTAGGATTCAGCAGCATAGCAGATAACTCACAAATAAGATAATACATAACACATAATAATGTTGCTCCTATTTTTTGCTTAGTTATGTTATCACCAACAAAAATCATCTTTGGAAAGTATTTGTGAGGAATTGTTACATTTAACTTCCAACCTAATTGACATATCAAGGTTTTTTTTTTTTCTTTTTAATTTTTTCCTCTTCAGTTAATGAATATTCAGATAATTACTCAAGCATTGATAAACGAATTCAGGGAAAATCTGACACACACTTATTTTTTGCTGTGAATAATCATGACTTTTGCTAACATACTTCAAATTTAAAAAATAATCACTGAACTTTGTATTTCTCACAGTAAAAGATGACAGTCTGGTTTGTAAACCTGGGCAGAAACTTGTGAAAATTTAAGAACAACCAGACAAGCTTTTCAAACAATATTAAGGAAAAACAAGAATTTTCCACACTAGAGAACATTGTGGACTTTTTCAATTAGGCATCTAATTAATAAATCATATATACTCTTTGTCCTAACTTAGCAAGGTGATGACAAAATATAAGTAGGTTTCACTTGGTCCCACCCTCAAGGAGCAACCTGCTGGCTAGACAAACTGAGAGAGGACAAAAACATCTCTTAATTCTACAGAAACAACCTTAATGTTTCCAATAGAAAGCCAAAACAAGTATAGTGTCAGAGAAAGTTTGATGTTATTTTTAAATTAATGAATACTCAGTATTTATTTTTCAAAATTGCTTTAAATTTTGAAAGATTTGAAAGTTTTAGCTAAGCTAAAACTTCCAAACCCACAGTATTTGTAATATTTTTTTATTTTAAAGCCTGTGTTTTCAGTAGAACCTCACCAATATTACCAGTGAATCAGAGACATGCTCTGAGTATTTCTTGGCAGTTCTGCATCTTAAATAAATGGTATTGGTTATTTATTTTGTTTTTCCCACTGTACTGTGTTCCTCAGAGCATATACTGCTGTGTTTGCATAATTGGACAAGAAGTTGCTTGAAAGAGAAGAGCCTGGTAATTCTAGACATTGGAAACCAGACTCTGGGAGTAATGAAGAGGTAAAATATAGTCTCATTTTTATTGAAAGAAAAGCAATAAAAACTTGCTCTTAAAAATGTGTAAAAAGCTCTGCTCTTCAATTATGGCAGGTCTCATTTTTCTGTACTAATTTCTTGTATTTTATTTTTTCTAATATTTCATTTTCTAATGAGCTTGCTGTCTTAGTTACGATTTTTATTTTGATATGATAAAAATCATGACCAAAAATATGGCTTGAGGAGGAAATTGTTTGTTGGATCCCCCAAGAATCAAGTCACACTCCATCACAGAAGAAAGTCAGGGCAAGAAGTCAAGGCAGGAACCTGGAGGCTGGAATGATACAAGCACCACAGAGGAGTGCTGCTTACTCATTTTCTCCTCAAGGCTTGCTTTCTGAATGTTCTTACATAATTCTGGACCACTTACTCAGGGGTGGCACCAGCCACAACAGGAGGGGCCCTCTCCACAAGCTTCCACGGGCCAATCTCATGGAGACATGTTCTCAATTGAGGTTCCCTCTTTACAAATAATCCCAGTTTGTGTCAAGGGGCCATGAAACTAGCCAGTGTGCCTGGATGTGTGTAGCATGAATCTTAAAGAGTCTTATTAACAAAATCAAACCTGAGGCCAGTTACTGGGGTGAAGCCGGAAGATCAGAGAGACAGAACAAGCCACAGCTATCTCACCTCGCCAGATCCTCAGCTGGTCTTGTTTCCTCGGACTGGAGGCCTCTGACTCCTCATCCAGAATGGGTCTCACCTGAACTGCTGCTAGAAGCCTGAATGCCTAACCAGCCCAAAATGCTGCTCCAGGCCAAATGCCTCTCCAGGGCAAATGCCTCTCCAGGGCAAATGCCTCTAGTTTCTGGTCCTCACGCCTTTGTATTATGGAAGCAAAAGACTTGTTAATGAAGACTCCCTCTCCTTCCCTCCTTCCTCCCTCGCTCCTCCCTCTCTCCCTCTCTTCCTGCATGTCTTACTCCCTCCCCTTCATTCCCTTCTTCTATTTGCTTCCTTTCTTCTAAAATACTATAGACAATAGAGACGTCTTTATTTCCTTTAAGATGAGAACTGGACTAAAATCATGAGTCTCCTCATGACATAGATTCAAATGAAACATATCATTGCGCTGCTAAATTCTAGAGAATATGAAGCACTTCTGATCGTTCTGAGGTTTGGCAAGATAAATACTGCAGTTTGCATAGGAAGACAGAAGAAAGCTTCTTTTTCTCCATAAAATATAATAAGGAATTTTTTCTATTCTATTGATTGAGGCCAAGAAATGAAAGGAAGAAAGCGTTGTAAGATGGTAGGAGGGCAGTAGCCAAAGGCCAGTCTCATGGGAGATGCTCTCGGTGTCATGATTCAAAGTCCAAGCAACTGAGGACTCACATAAAATCTTGTTAAGTAGTAAGCTGAAGGCTAAACTTTTCTTGTGTCAGGATTTTCATAGAATTTTTCTCATAACAAACACAGTTAACTGATTCTCTGTGGGTTGTGTAGCAAGATGAATTTTATCTAGGAATGAAAGTAGCTGGCTGGATCTGTTGGGACAGAAATGAAGACAAATAGGAATTAAAGGAACAGCAAAAAAAAAAAAAAAAACAGATGAAATTAAAAAATCTCTTCAATCTTTTTCCAGGAATTCAGGAAGAGTATTGATGTCTTACTACAGCTCACCCTATTCAACACCAGAGTCAGTTCTTTCACTGTTTTAAAGACCAATCAGCAATGGTCTTATAAGCTTTCAAAGTGCCACCCCAACACACTCCCTACAAATTAAATATATGTCAATATTTTTCCTTACCTACTCCCCTCTTTCTTTGGCAGGAATGGGAACAAGATATCATGAAAGCTTCCCTAATCCACTTTACACACTCTAAATATAGTCCACCTTTTTTTTCATTTAGAAGACATATTACCTTATTTTAGAGATAAATCTCATTGATGTAAATATAAATAAGTTTCTTATATCTTATGTGAAGATATAGTAATTTAAACAAATTCTTAGGGTTTTACATGTAGATGGAGTTTTTCAACAGGACTGCTGGCTCCCAAATAACCACACAGAGGCTTATTATTAATTCTAAAACTTCACTGATAGCTTAGACTTGTTTTTAACTAGCTCTTATAACTTAAATTAACCAATTTATATTTATTTACTTGCTGCCATATGGCTCCCAGATCCTTACCTCATTTTATACACATCTTGTTTTCTCTGTGTCTGGCTGAGAACCTCTCAAACTCTGCACTTCTTCCCAGCATCCTCCTAATCTGGCTCTTTTGCCCAATCTCTTCCTGCCCAGCTATGGACCAGTCAGCTCTTTATTGACCAAGAGGCGTAATACATATTTACTGTGTACAAAGATTGTTCCAGGCATTTACATACTTTTCTAAATTCTTATTTTTTGCTAACCATTATAAACTTCAGTGTTTAAAATATTCATAAGACTTCCCTCTATAATGTGAGTATGTTTTCTGTAAATGACTTACTTATCCTAATATCGAGGCAAAAACAATTCCTGATATTTTCTTCTTGTTTATATTTCCCACAGCACAATGTTTGCAGAAGGTAAATATTCGTTAAAAGACTCTTATATACTGAAGTAATTTAATACAATCTCTTATAAGCCAACCAACCAGACTACAGTATATAATGACACATACATGAAATCATAGCATTTGCAAGTCATAAGTAGGAAAAACTTTGCAGGTTCAAGACCATCATAATCTATTTATTGTATTTCAAGTCCCTGTGTGATCACTAATAAGACCTTATCTCAAATAATTGAAAAAAAGCAAACAACAAATATGGTTACTGTCTTTTAAGAGGTATTATTTTTTGCAGTTGTACTGATATTTATTTATTTTTATTCAATTTATTTATTTATTTTACATTCTGACCACATTCTACCCTCCATCTTCTCCTCCCATTCCTCCTCCCACCTGTCCTCCTCCCAATCCACTACACCTCTGTTTCTGTTCAGAAAGGGGCAGGCCTCCTATGAGTATCAACAAGCATGGCATATCAAGTTTCTGTAAGACTAAGCACCCCGCCCCCCTGTATTGAGACTAGGCAAGGCAATCCAGTATGAAGAATAGGTTTCCAAGAATTAGCTAAAGTGTGAGGGACAGTCTTAACTCGTTCCATTAGAAGTCCCATAAGTAGGCCAGTCTACATAATTGGCACATACATGTAGAAGGCTTAAGTCAGTCCCATGCAGGCTAAAACAAGTAGTCCAAATTAAAAAAAAAAAAAAAGGTACAGACCTAAACAGAGAATTCTGAACAGAAAAACAAATCTCAAATAGCAGAGAAACACCTAAAAAATGCTCAACATCCTTAGCCATTAGGGAAATGCACATGAAAATGATTCTGAGATTCCATTTTACACCTGTTAGAATGGATAAGATAAAAACAATAAATGACTGCTTATGCTGGAGAAGCTGTAGAGCAAGGAGAACACTCCCCAATTGCTAGTTGGAGTGTAATTTGTACAGCCACTTTGGAAACCATATTGTGGTATCTCAGAAAATTGGGAATCTATCCACCTCAAGGTCCAGCTATACAACACTTGAGTACTGTATCCAATAGATACTCAATCACTTCACAAGAACACTTGATCAACTGTGTTCACAACAACATTTTTAATAATAGCCAGGACCTGAAAACAATCTAGATTCTCCTCAACTGAAGAATGGATGAAGAAAAAAAAAGGTACATTTACACAATGAAGTATTAGTCAGCTGTTAAAAACAATGACATCAGGAAATTTGAAGGCAAATAGATGAAACTAGAAAATATCATCTTGAGTGAGGTAACACAGAAAGATAAACATGGTATGTAGTCACTCATAGTGGATATTAACGGTAAAGTAAAGGATAACCATGCTATAATCCAGAGACCAGAAAGGCTATGTAACAAGGAGGGCCCAAGTGGGGATGCGTGGATCTCCCTGGCAAGGGGAAATAAAAGAGATCATCTGGATGGATTGGGGGCTAATGGGAATGGGAATTTGGGGGATCTGTTAGGGAGTAGATAGAAAGGGAGAGTACTGAAAGAGATGATTAGAAAAAGCAGGCACTTCAGGGTCAGGTAGAAACCCGATTCAAGGGATGCTCCTACGAATTTACAAGGATGACTCCAGCTAAGACTACTAACAATTGTGGATACATAGCCTGAACTGGCCATCTCCTGTGATCAGATTGGTGACTTCCCAAATTGACACCAGAGAACTTCCATCCAGTAACTATTGGAACTAGGAAGAGACCCACAGCAAAACATTAGGCAGAGCTCAGAGAATCTTGTTGAAGAGAGGAAGAATTGTAGGATCCAGAGGGGTCAAGGACATCACAAGAAAGCCCACCAAAACAACCAGTCTGTTTCATAGGAACTCACAGAATCTGAATGAAAAACGTTCATTTTCATTTTTTAAATATTTTTTATTTTATTTATTTATTTTTAATATTACTTTTTAATTTATTTTTTATTTTTTAATAATAATCCTACAATTTAAACATTCCAATTACAAGCATTGTGGATTTTAAGCTATTTACATTTTTCAAAATTAAGTGTAATAAAACACAAATAGCAAATTAAAACTATATTTTGATGAAAACTCTCCTAATTATTTCAGTCAATTAAAAATTGTTTTTCAAATTGTCTGCTATATAAACCTAGACTCTGTCTATACATTTACTATATATTATTATTAATATTATTATTATTATGAGGAGACTAGCCCATATGTTCAGTAATTGTAAGGTAGAACGAAATGCAATATCTGATTGGTGTAGAAAAAAATAAAAAACTTGATAATACAGAGATAAACAATTGTAATCATCTTAAAATACACTTTTATTTCCTTTTTCAATAATGAACATTAAAGGAAGATTGTATCTTGTCTTACAGTAGAGTGACATAAAACAGACTAAATAATAATTATAAGAGTTTCTTACATTTAAAAAACGTAAATATTTTAAAGCATTTCCAAAGGACATTTCATTTTTTACTTAATACAAAATGGATCTGAAATGAACACTTTGGTGAATGAAATCTAGATTTTTAAATATATCTTCATGTAAACTCCTCAATATTAAAGAGTCTTTTGGCTAAGAGGAATAGCATAAGATCCTTAGACTCAGAAACCTCATTTCTTATATTGTCCAAAGAAGTCATGATGTCATGATCAGGTGTTGGACTTTGCATGGTTCATATGTGAGGTTGAACAGTAGGAAAATACTATTTAGCCTCTCATTTATAATATAAGTACAGGGATTTAGACGGTGATGTTCCATATCTCTCTGTCACACATAAAAATGGCAGTTCATCTGGAGGATTGAAAAATCACATGGGGAAAGGTAGCTTTGCAATAAATACTTTGTTGGACACAGAAGGGATTGATAATTTTGTACTTCACTGTTTTCAGGAAGACATAACTCAGGTAAAGGTCAATATTGTCAACTCTCATTGCTTTTGTTTTAGTCCCTGAAATGTCACTGAATTGCTCAAAAGGAATGGAGAAAATATGAATTCTTTCTGTGCTGAAGAATAGGAAGAGGAAAGCAAGGTGTGTTCTGATAGAAGCAAAGTGTTTTCTGTGTTATACAGTGAACATAATTGAATGACTCCCTCTAGGGACAAGGATGCAGAGCAGGCTTCATTCCTGAGCAAGACAGAAATCTCAACCACTAAGATGTCCTGGTATATTAAGTATTGAAAATAAAATAGGTGTGTGTGTGTGTGTGTGTGTGTGTGTGTGTGTGTGTGTGTCTGTCTGTCTGTCTGTCTGTCTACATGTGTGTTTCAACATCCACATCACAACTAAATTTTGGTGTGTTATGTTTTCTACTCTTCGGTGGTGAAAATCCTGCCACTCAGAGTGCATATAATTATGACTTGCTCAGAAAACCAACAATTTAATGATGCCACTCAATTAATCATAATTTATTTAATGAGAGATTTAGGTTCAAGGTTTACATCCTGATTAGAAGTTTCATTATTATCAGTGTTTGGATTTAGAAAACTATGCAAGGAGGGACCTGTAATCAAGAAGGGGCTTGTAATCAAAGAGGGGGTAACCAAGGAGGGGATGTAAGTGACTGAAAATATCAAAACCTGCAGGGTAATCTAATTTAACCAGTGATAGTGTTACAGTAAGTGTTCAGCAAGAGAATGATGGAATGTTTTGGGGTAATATAAAGTTATTTTAACAATGAAGTAATTGATAGATCTGTCATCACAACAAGAGGAGACTCTTAAGCATGAAAAGTTAGGCAAAAGGAATTTTTCTAAGCTTGAAGATCAAGGTCCTGATGGTAAAACCTTGCTCACCATATGTAGAATACATTCGAACTCTATTTCTAGAATATATGAGAGGATAAAAACATCTTAACCACCTTCTTCTGCCCTTTTCCTGTCTCCTGTCACTCTTTTCATCACATAGCCATCAGGCCAGCATCATTGTTGATGAGTAGGAAAATTCTAGATTTTATTTCCTTGTCAAAAATGAGACTCATGTAGAATTTGCTGCCAGATTATCTTCAATGCAACATCATTACAACTTTCAAAATGAGAGGTTGATAAACATCTTAAATTATTGTGATATGAATCATTTTCTCACTTCTTATCAATGTAAAACAAAACTTGAACCACAAAGAGAATAAGAAATACTATACTATGAACGACCATTGCTTAGAACACAGAATTACACTGTACCAAATACAGTGTGGAAGCAGCTTTATGAAGGTTTTAGTTACTGAGAAGTCACAAATCAGGAAAATAAACAGCTGTATTGCTGGAAACATCAGTTATGTGGGTTACAGGGATGTGATGAAAACTTCTGAGGTTACACATGCGGTCTGATGACATTCTTAATCTACTTATTGGTCAGCTAAGTTAACACTGTCTAAAAAGTTTTACCTGAAGTTTAAAGTAAGTATATAGAGTCATATACAGAAAGTAGTGTTAAATGAGTATTTGTTGGTCTAAAGATAGTCCAAGACCATTCTATATTGGCAGAGTTCCAATGACCCCAAACAACAAACACTTCATCAGTTACTTATCCTGGTAAAAACTTTAATCCTGGTATGGCTTTTTTTTGTGAAAGGAATTCAGTTTACACTATGTACTTTAGATTTAATCTTACACATTACAACTAACTTTTTTTTATAGAACATGTTATCATACTAATTCTTATTCCATAAAAGTTTCATTTGATAGCAGGGCAGGTAACCAAATCCAGGTTTTCATTTTGTTGTGCTGAGAAGCATACCCATTTCTTCTCTTTAAAATTCCCCCTGCTACCCATCTGTTATGAACTTGTTTTGTTTCTAGGAGGTTTTATTTTTCTTATTAAATTTACTCCTTGGAAATTTCATACATGCATATAATACATTCTCATTATTCTCAAAACATATTTTTTCTTGTCTCCTTCCACTCTTGTCAGAAGTTCCTCCTCCCAACAAATCCTTGTCTACATTTATGCCGAGTTCACCAAAGGTCATCTGTATGAGCATGACTTTGGAATTCTGTACTGGAAACTGGTGGGTTCAACAGTGTACACACAACTAAAGAAAATGAACTCCTTGACCCTTTCTTCCATCAGTGAACATCTTTTAAAAGGGCAAGTGTTGGGGGATATGCGATCACACTGTGAACACCAAGTTAACATTTGCATTATTAAATAGAATTCACTTTGGTTCATGAGGCTGAGTTAGCAAAAGTTGACACGGAGTAATCATAGAGCATCAGAGGGCATCTGGAAGAAATAGAGAGATACACTTGTTTTATGATATTTTATTTGTCTTCTGACAAATAAAGCTTGCCTGGTGATCTGAGGGAAGAGCTAACCACTAGTTAACTATAAAAGCCAGGCAGGAGTGGTAGCACACACCTTTAATACCAGCACTTGGGAGGAGGAATCAGGAAGATCAGGAGTTCAAGGTTACTTTGGGCTACATGAGATTGAACCAGTCTAAAAGAGAAACAGAGCCAGATGATACATGCCTTTAATCTCAGCAGTAGGGAGGTTGAGACAGGAATATAAGGTGGGTGAAGACAGGATCTCTAGCCTATTCAGTCTGAGGATTAGAAGAGACAGAATCTCCCACCCATTTGGTCTAAAATTTCATAGACGCGAGAGTCTCTGGTGGCTAGTTGCTTTGCTTCTCTCATCTTTCAGTTTTCACCCTAATGTCTGAATCCAGGTTTTTATTTAATTAGACTAATTAAGATTGCACTTCATGCGCCAGAAGTCGTAGGGAGGGATTCTGAGTGGTGCACCTTTTTTTGTTTTGTTTTTGGAAGAGCCTAAGTACGCGTGCTTTTTGGTGTCTGGCAGGACAGAGAAAGACTCTACAGGCAAGTTTTATGCAGGCCCGTGAGGGTCACAGCACCTACTGTGAAATCATGATTACAATGGGTGTGTCATGCCCAGAAGATAGGATATTGCAGGCTTTCTGTTTATTTGGGGGCTTTTATATTCATTCCACTCCTTTACAGATGCTTTCTGAACTTTAGAGGGAGAGAGATAATTGTCTTATTTAGGGCTAATCATTCAGCTGTCACTGTTGTCAGTATTTTGAACAGTCATAGATTTGTGCATTTAAACATATTGTGGATATAAACATAGATACTTCGAAGGCAGATTGAATACATATCTGCCACCAATATTGAGTCAATAACATGTAGCTAGACAGATTATAGTTTTGAGGGGACAGTCAATGACTAACATGCTGTTATTGGGACATTACTGAGAAGCCAAGTCCTAATGATACCTATTGAGACTCATAGATTAAGTCTAGTACATTTCTCAAACCTTATTAGAGTTGTTTCTTTTAGCAGTAGATTGCAATTAATTCACAGACCCACAAATGGTCAAGGTACAGAGAATAAGATGGTAATAAGTTTTCAGCTATAAACAGAATGTCTATATCACACCCCATCCTCCTAAGGCTCAGGAGTCATTGTCAAAGAGGAGATGGAGAGATTTGGAGAACTAGATGCAGTGGATGACTGCAAGAAAACAGTGTTTTCCTGGCACAGCATAGAAATTGCTCATATGAATTTCAAGCCATTAGAAATAGCATGCACAAGACCCATAGTCCTGCTTAGGTTAAGACAGACAAAATCTCAATATAAAAGGGAGAGATGGGCATTACTTCCTGTCCCTAAATGAGAAGCTACTCGAAATTTACAGCTTCTGTTAGAGGGAGAGTAGGTTTTTCTTAAAGAATTTGACATTTGGATAGTTATTCCTGCTACAGTTGAAGATTATACGTCTAGGAGTATGGTGGAAGCACCAGCTGCATTTGATGATTGGGTCTGGGGATATTGGTGGAAGTGGGAGGAGTATAGGAACTGAATATGATCAAAATACATCCTGTGAAACACTGTCAGCCACTCAAAACAAGCTGGAACCAATCAAACTTACCAATAAGACTGATATCACTCACTGGGCGGTGGTGGCACACGCCTTTAATCCCAGCACTTGGGAGGCAGAGGCAGGCGGATCTCTGTGAGTTTGAATGCTGGTCTACAAAGCGAGTTCCAGGAAAGGCACAAAGGCACAAAGGGATTTTTTGTCATTATAATAGCATTTTCATACCTTAAGCTTCTTAAATGGTCCACTGTCCTTATGCTCTAAAGCCCATACCACATCTGAATATCCATTATAAGCACACACACACACACACATACACACACACACACACACACACACACACACACACACAAAGTAAACTATTCCTGAAACTATGTGAATTCTTCCTGGAATGCATAACTTTTTCTAGGTATTCTAATTTCTGGATTGGATTTGCTTTGTTAACCCATACTCACTATTCAAGTGAATATACTCTCACTGTGATACATTTCCTCACAATTCCTTACTTTTCCCTTATTCTTGCTTTGACAGAACCAAGGGCCTGGAAATATGTGGCAGATACCTCTAAGTAGCCTCTATTTCTGAAACCAACTCAGGCTTTATCAATCAGAAACTAAGCTTTCAAAAAGGCAGGAGACCCAGAGGGAATTAGAAGTAGAAAATAGGGACATGTGGTAGTTTGCATGAAAAGGGATTCCGTAGACTCATTTGTTTGAAAATTTGGTCCCAGGTGCTAGAAGTGTTTCAGAAGGTTAAAGAGGTATAGCCTTGTTGGAGGAGATGTTTCACTGGGTGATAGGCTTTGTGTTCTCCAAAAAACCATGCCATTCCCAGCCCCTACTCCCTACCTCATACTTGCATATCAAGATGTATTCGATATGTAACTTCTCAGCTGTTCCTACACCCTGCATTTGCTCGGCCATCATGGTCTCTTAACGCTGTGAAACTATACTTCAACTTAAAAGACTATTTTATATATGTTGCTTAGTCATGGTATTTTTTCTCAACTATAAAAAGTCACTAAGATCAGAGACATTATAAAATATGATATACATTTATTAAATTCTTAAAGAATATGTAAAATATTAAAATAAAAATGATTCTTTGTGAAATTCCTTCTCTACATGATTTCCTTTCCAAGGTCTTTCAAAGTAGGTCTTACAATGAAGAATGTAAA
Organism: Peromyscus aztecus; assembly: GCA_902168405.1. Taxonomy (NCBI): domain Eukaryota; kingdom Metazoa; phylum Chordata; class Mammalia; order Rodentia; family Cricetidae; genus Peromyscus; species Peromyscus aztecus. Next base: position 50,522 of record CABHPQ010174739.1, read on the forward strand.
CATATCAATAAGACCAAAAATAACTCTCATGTATTTCCCTTTCACAAGAATTTGGTGTCTAATCTTAATCACCACTTCAGCTTTTGTTGTCTTATTATTATATCTCTTCCTTTGAAGAGCAAAATATCCTACTTGACTTCTATTACATTTTCCATTACTACAGACAAAAATTGTCCTATGAAAATCA
>CABHPQ010174740.1:0-25683 GCA_902168405.1 Peromyscus aztecus
CTGTTGGTAAACAGCAAGTGAAAGATCTTTTCTTTTATACTGCCAGTCGGCTATAATTTCTTAAGCCATACTTGCTAAAATCTCCTTATCTTGATAAATAATGCTACCTTCCCCTCCTGGAATACAGGTAAAGAAAATTCTTAATTACTTTTTTTTTTTCAGACGCTTCCATGTCTAAATTGCCTAATGGCCGCTGCCCCTTAGGTCCTGCCTTATCAGGGGGATCTTAGAGGCCTTGCCAGCAATGCCATCAGTCAGGTAATTTGCATGAATGGTTCTTTAATAAACACCCGGCCCCCTTATCACTGTTCCCTGCAGGACCCTCATTAGTCAGTAACCTAATTCAAGCTTGAAAGATTTTCCATTATACTGCCCTTTGTTTCCTGACCATCGCCTCATTTTCTGTTCAGCAGGACGTGTTTCTGCAGCCTGTGGCTTGCTTCTTGACTGACAGACATGCATTTCTCTTTTGCAGAATAAATGACTGCACAGCGCCACGCTTTCTGTCTTCCGTTAATGGTGTGTTCACTTTGTAGGCACAATAAAAGGTCACAGGCATATTATCAAAACAACCCCTAAAGTTATCTTTAAAAACAGCATAATGTGACGTAAAGACAGAAGTCAATGACCCAACAGTCCATGTGAAGGTGAGGAGATGGCCCAGATCCCAGGGTCAATTTAATCGTTGACAGCCTACCTTCTGTTTTACCGATTAAACAGCTTGATTATTTCTTCACATCTACTCAACAAGTTTGGGTTGATCATTTAATAGAAGCTCATAGAGTTAGATCGTTAATAGAAAAGCTTGGCCTCTTCCCAGACTTAACACTTTACAGACAACATCAAACTTGTAGCTTTCATCCCTCTCTGTGTGACATCATCGACGAGGCTTTTGAACACATTCCCATCCATACGTACTCTCATTTAATAGGCTAAGGATGGCGCCTAGCAACCTATGAATTTCCACAGGTGTCTAGGTGATTTTTGTATGTAACCAGAGTTGACACATTTCTAGAAATTTTGTTTTCTACCACTCTTATACCATTTAGTTATTTTCTTATTACCAAATGACTAAGTTGTCTTCCAGATTTCAAAATGTTTCTTCAAGAAATGGCTCTTTAGAAAAGCAGAATGCTGTCTTCTGTGTCTGCTGGACATTCTCTCATGCTTAGTTGGCCTTAAACTGGAGTATGGATTCCCCCTACACATACTACCTAGGAATAATGATCTTGAATTTGCATATTGTACTAAAAATGGATTCATCTTGCAAGGCCTCAGTAAATCAAGAAGAGTGGCCTCTTACCTAAGGCATTTTCCCTCCTTCAGGGGACACCTCTCTTCTTAAGTCTCCCAATCAGAACATTCTTGTCTGTGTTCCAGGCTGCCTCACAGCCCTCTTCCTACAACTCATTTACTCTCTCATGCTACTCACTTTTCTTAAAACCATGACCAAATACCAACAAGAAGCAATGAACCTAAGGGAGGAAAGATTTCTTCTGACTCAGTTTGAGGGTGCAGCTCCTCATGGTAGAGAAAGCATGAAGGTAGGAGCTTGAGTCTGTGTGGTCTTATCTAGGCAGACCAGGTAGCCGAAGAACAGGGCAGAAAATGAAGCAAGGCTCTATAAACCCAAGGCTTGCCTCGAATGATGCACTTCATTCAACTGGGCCTCCTAAAGGTTCTAGAACATCCCACAACAGTGTGCCAGCTGGAGACCAAGTATTCAAAAACGTGAGTCATGAGTGACATTTTATATCTAAACCATAACACCAACCAAGTCTGTCCTTCTCAGGTGACAGCTGAAACATTGCCTTCTGCAGACTGACTTCCACGCCCAGCTTCACCTCTTTGCTTCCGTGTCCACATACAAGCTTGCAGGGCTTGCTCAGATGTGAAGACATTCACCAACCCACATTGGCTTTCTTCCTTTCCCAGACCTCCCACTAGAAAGAAGGCGACTTGAGGACAGGGACTATGCTGTCTTCATGACTGCAGCTTTGGTGGTGGCCACACAGCAGGGGAATGGTGATTAATAACAATAACAAATAATGATAAAATATCTGGTGGTTCTTACTACGTAGTGATTGCTGTTCTAAGTACTTTTAATTATTTATCCATACGAGCCTCAACAACAACCACATGTGGTAATTATTGCTATTATTCCCATTTTAAACATGATAAAATGAGCATTCATCTCTCCCTCCCCTAGTTCATTAAACTAAATATTCTAGTTCATGGAGCTATCAATTAGAGTTGCTGAGATCTAAATACAGGCATTGTGCCCCAAAACCCATGGGTTCTTAAATACTGTTGAACAAACATTGTACATAAAAGGAAAAATGTAGTCACAGGGCCTAGGGGACATGGCTCTCACTGAGTACTGCCCCAGAGACTATGCTGAAATTTAGGCACAGTGGCAGACACAGTTTCCCAGTAGAGACTCAGATGTTTGGGGGGAAATTAAATTTGAGCACAGGGGTAGATAGGAAGTCATCTGGGACATGCTTGTGATGGGCCTGAATGTCAGACAGGTAGCCCTGTGTAACTGTGTCACAAGTTCAAGTATAACACATTTTTACTATACACTTATACATAGACATATAACCATGACATAGAACTCAAGTCAGCATCCACTCATGGCTTAGTCTGTATGACATTCCTTGGATAACTTGGTCTGAGCAAATAGATCTGAGAACTATTAAGACTAGTCCATAATGTCAATGGATGACTATAAAGCAGGCATCTTTTTATATCCCAAGTCCCATCTGGGGGCTCTGTGCACTGTTTTTCTATTGCTATTAGAAAAAATGATCTCTAAGTATCCTAAGCCAACACAAATGTGTTAGATGACAGTTTTAAAAGTCAAAAGTGTGAAATGGGTTTCATTGAACTAAAATCAAGACCTGCGCAAGGCTTTCTTTACCTGGAGGCTCTGGGTGAGAGGCTGTTGCTTAGGCTATTCCAGCATTCCTTGGTTTGTGAGTCCTTCTTCCGTCACTGAAGCCAATAGCATAGCATCTCCAGAGTTCTGACTCTGACTCAGGTGCCATCATGTGTGGATTCCTGTGATCTCAGCAGGTCCAAGATAACATCCCCATCTCAGTGTCTGCAAAGTCCCCTTGCCTTATAGATTAGCACACTCATGGTTGTGGGACCATTTGGCTGGCCTTACGGTATCTCCTGGAACCTCCAGTCAAAATGACTAAGAAAAGCACCTCCAATCAATGGCTATCCCCACTTCCTGGGCCAGTTTGAAGAGTATTATGGAAGACAAAAGCAGACACAGAATCTTTTCTCTAAACTTTGATCTTAGTAAGGAAAGGGCTGCTTAAATGGAGATCTGTTGAAGAAGGATGGAGGAGTTCTTCTCCGGTCAGGGGAAGAAAAAGTGTTTCAACTGCATAGCACATCTCCACATGAGCATAGTGTAGGATGCTCTCTAAGCATTGCATGGTCAGCAGAGGGGACAATCTCTTGACATTTAGAAGATACAAGACCATCTGATGCCCAGTAGAAATGGCATAAATAAAACTTTTAGTTGTAAATTGCCAAAGTTGGAAAAGCCAATTCCAAGATCTTTCTGAAGTACTGCAAGGTTTTATAGTAAACTATTAATAATCTCTCTGTTGCTAGAGAGTCTAACATTTTCCTTCTGACTATGTTGGGCCGGTTGTCCTGTTTTAAAGATGTGGAAGGACTGGTCTCATCAGGACAGCAGTGTTGGGGGATTCATGTATTCATAGCTGAGTCCAGGTCCAGGCTGGAATGACTCTTCATCGCTTCCATTCATACCCAAACCTGCAATTCTTCCTTGATGGACAAGGCCCCAGGTAAGAGAGGGGAAAAGGCTGCCTAATGGGATGCTTTCCTGCATGCCCAGTGGTGTCTCTCGGAAGAAGTTTGACAGGTTTCTCTTTGTGGTTTTGAAATTCCTCCCCATAGAGGCATGAAAGGAGGCTAATGGACGAGAGATGAGCACCCAGGCAGTGTGCCTCCATTCTTCCCCCAGCACAGATTTCTATGACACGTGCACTCTTAAGTGTCTTTGATAATCCTTTTTACTCTCACTTTGTTAGACTTTAAAAGGCAGCTTCAGCAGCAGGTACAAAGGGGAGGGAGCTTATGGGACAGAGCCGAGGCATTGTGTGCCTGGGCGTCTGTGAACTGAGCAGTGCTCCCTTCCGGTTCATATGCTGAAGCCAAACCACAGTATGCATTCGGAAAGAGAGACTGCAGCCAAGGTCATAAAGATGAAGCTCTAATCCTGCAAGAATGGTGTCCTAATAAGGAGAGGGAAAGACAGAATGGAAGTGTGCACACAGCAGGGGGGGTCGTCAGGACACAGCGGGACAATCATTTGCAAGTCCAGGAGAGGCCTCAGAAGAAACTGATCCTGCTGGCACCTCCTCTTGGGCTTTTAGCTTCAGAATTATTTTTAAAAAAATGAGTAGATAGCTGTATTTTGTTAGAGCAGCCCAGAAAACCTAGTGCAGTTACTTGTTTATTTAGCCTTGAAGGATGGAAACTCTGCTGGCTGGTAGATATTTCATTTCCAGCATCAATGCAGTGAAAACCCAGCAGTCAAGGTGGGACCATGGTAACCATGGACCACAAGCAGACATTGGCCATGTGCTCTTGAAGCACTAAGACTTCAGGAGTCCTATAGATTAGCTTTGGACTATCATTTGGTCTCTGTGTGTACGCTCATGCATGTGCATTCAGAAGCTAGAGAAGGATGTCAAAGTCTTCTACCACTCTAAATCTTACATCTGTTGAGACACCCTTGCTCACTGGAGCTGGAGCTCACTGGGCTGGCCAGCCAGTGCACTCCTGGGATCTGCCTCACCTGACTTGCAATGCTGGGGTTACATGCATGCTCGGCCATGCCTAGTTTCTTACATGGGTGCTAGAGGTTAGAACCAGGTTCTCTTGCCTTCCTAGCTAGTGCTGTGACTCATCCATACAACTAGAAAATGAAGCTGATAGTTCATGTAACTCGCTGAACTGTCAGATTTTCAGGTAACTGTTTTCAGATGGCTGTCCTCTGGACTAAAGTTTCCATTGTGACTCTATGCTGCATCCATATCAGTTGTCATTTAAGTGCTCGGTTATTTCAGAAGTTGATTTCAAAGAAACCTCATGATATGAAGGGACCCCATGCATTCTGAAAAGCGAAAGAGTCACCAGCATTTGAAAATGTAGAGAGTAAAATGGCTGAGAGCAGTCGACCCACCGAAGCCAAAAACAGCACCTGCATTTTTGCTTGGTTGTTTTCAGATTTCTGTATTCATCTAACCAATACATAAAAACAAGTAACCAATATATAAAACAACAATATATTATATTATATTATATTATATTATATTATATTATATGTTAATAGAATACCATGTAATGTTTTGGCACATTGCACAACATTTAAATCAGGATTATCATGTTCATTTCCTTGTTTGTCATTTCTTTATGATGAAAACGTTTCAATTCTGCCTTCTTTTTCTGCAGCACACAGTGCATTTTCTGCCTGAAGTCACCATATCATCCATAAGCAGCAGGGCTCACTTCTCCTTTGAAACTATGCCCTCATCGACCAGTCTTTCCCCATCCCTCCACCCACTGCCCTCCACAGCCTCTGATAAACACCATTACACTCCTAATGTCTGGGAAGTCACTTCTTAGGTTCCGCATATGAGTGACATCACATTGCATGTCTCCTCCTGTGCCTGGCTTATTTAATTTAGCCCAATTATCTTCACTTCCACCCATGTTGCCACCATGAGAGTATTTCGTTCCTTTCATGGGTGAATAGTGTTCTGTTGTGTATTTATATCACACTTTATCCATTCCTCAGCGGATGGACACTTAGATTGTCTCCATCTCTTGCCTTTTGTGAATAGTTCAGCAATAAACATAGATGGCAGATGTCTCTTCCACATACTGATTTCAATTTCTTTGGCTACACTCCAAAGAAAGACTGGATCATGTGATAATCACAGTTTCAATCTTTTGAAAAACCTTCATACTGTTTTCTTTATCATTTTTATACTAATTTACATTTCCATCAGCAATATGAAGAGTTCCATCTCCTCCACATTGTCACCAGGACTTTTTGAGATTAGCCTTACTGGAGCATGGTTATACCACCTTGGGATTTTGACAAGCATTTTTCTGATGATTAGTGGTGTTGAGCATTTTTTTTTCCGTATGCCTTCTGGCCATCTGTATGTCCTAAATAGACCTACTGGCAATTTTTAATTGAGTTGATTCTTGCTGCTGAGTTAGAATTCCTTTTATATTCAGCATGATAACTTTTTGCCAGGTAATGTTTGCAAATATCTTTCAACATTCTGTAGATTATTTCTGAACCCTGTCAATGGCAGCTTCTGCTGTACAGAAGTTTGATATGATCCCATTTGTCTGCTTTTGCTTGTCTTCTCTCAGATTTGGGGGTTATGTCTAAAATTCCTGTCCACTCCTTTGTCCTGAAGCATTTTCTCTATGTTCTCTTCTGGTAGTTTCATAGTGTCATTTTGTCAATTTTATCAATCGTGGGTTTTTTTTTTTTCTTATAACTGGTGAAAGGTAAAGGTCTTGGTTAACTCTTCGGCATGTGGCTAATACTCCCATCCCCATTTTCTGAAAACACTCTCCCTTAGCAGTCATTGTTCTTAACACCTTTGTAAAGGCCACTTGCCTGCAAGTGCACAGGCTGACTTCTTGCTCTCCATTCTGTTCTTTTGGTCTGTGTGTTTTGTTGTTTTCAGATTTCAAGCAGAAAGTAATGCAATTTATGCTCATGGCCTTAGACCAAGCCTGCCTTTAAGAGCTCGGCAGTTTTATGTGATGCTAGGTAAACTTCTTGGCATTGTAATTGCTTCTTTAAAACGCCACTCACCAATGGAGTGTCCTATGCTTTGGGGCCGATTTACTGATGTAATAACAATGGAGGCTTGGCACCAAGTGTACCACATGGTGTAGTCTGCTTTCCCCAACACCAGAGAGGTGTGGCAACAGCCCTTCAAGGGTTAAATAATACTCTTCTGAAAACCTGTTCTTAAAAGGGCCTGCCCTGGCCATAGAACTCTGAAAGGAATGGCCTGCAGGTGATTGCTCCTGAGTGTTTTCCCACAGAGAGCAAAGGCATTATAAATTATAAAAATTTCCTCTAAGTAGAGACAAACACCAGTGCTTTGAAAGGCACTGAGGTCCTGCTTGCCATCTCAAAGATTCCATGGAGATTTAGATGTGGACCACCTGTCAGCTTTGACATCTTTCTCACAGCCCAGAGTTTTCTAAGCCTCAGACACCCGAAGTCTCAGCCCTGAAGCAGACCGAAAAAAGGATTTTTTTAGAGCAGTTTTTAAAAGCCATTTCAATTTCATTTACTCTTCTCTGTATTGGAGGGTTTATCTAAGAATCCTCACCTCTGCCAAGGAAGTGACAGAAGCAAAAAAAAATTTTTTAATTGTAGAACTGAACATCAAGCTAATAGAAATGCAAGACTGAATAAGCACACAGGTACTTCCAAAAGAGAAAGGGAAAATTAAAAAAGGAAAATAAAAAAGGAAAATGCTGAAAATCAAAAGAAATTAAGGGATAGGAAAAAAGAGTTTTAGACAATAGACCAAATATTGAAAATACATGGAAAGATCCAAGGAATCTCCCCCCACAAGGAAGAACACTGAAGCAAAGGAACAGAACATTGGAGTTACACCCAAACTCAATGTCTACCGAACATTAATTCCTTTCCCGCTGGAAGAAGCCAGTACTTCTGGGAAAAAAATGGTTAATTCTGGGTTTGTGGCAGGAGCTGTGCAGGTCCAGACAAGTTTGTCACAGCCAATAGTCAGGAAGTTGCCAGATGTTACAAGGCTTGGATCAAAAAGACTCAAGAGCTAACTAGGGGAGGTTCCCACTGACCCCAGGTGGAATCATTTTGGGTTTTTCCTGTTTGTTTTGAGACAGGATCTCATAGAGCCCAGGCTGGCCTTGAACTCATTACGTAGCCAAAGATGACCTTGAATGCCTGATCTTCCTGCTTCTACCTGCGAATGTTGAGATTACACCTTACTCAGTTTGCAGTGATGGGACTCAAACCCAGCGAGGTATTCATTCAAGTCAGGTAAAGACTCCAACAGAACTACATCCTCAGCCCACAATTGGAGTCTTAGTAGTAAGAAAACAATAGTTATTAGAAATATCCAACATAATAAGAAAAGAAAGATTGCATCTGTTCAAATTTGTGAGTTCTTAGTGATGTTAAAAAAATTGGACAAGTGTATAAGATGGCAAAGAGTCGTCTTATTCTAAAGGCTGAGAAAGAAGGGAAAATACTAGTGTTAACCTGTGACTACTGTATAAAGCAAATGAGAAAGGAAAGGATTTTTAGACAACTGTTTCACACAATAAATAAAAACATGTAATTAACATATGAACACATAATTAACATATGACCATTGTCCACACTTCCCACACACAGATAAATAGATTTAGGTGCCGAGCTTCCAGGGCCACAGTCAACAGAGGTACAGAAGATACCAGATCACTCAGCCTCCTATGAAAGAACACACTTGAGGAACAGCCTGTATCTCACTAGAGGATCAGAGTACAATGGCTAAGTCTCTGGATCCAGCTACTAACTGAAGTTCATATGAACGTATACTCAGAAAAACCAGACTAGGAAACTCTGTAGTTACCTGCCTGGGATCTTCATGAACTAACAGTAAAGGAAGGAAACAATGTAGAGAGAATCTATAAATTAGTGCAATACTATTAATTTTAGAAGTAGGAAGTATAGGATACTAGAAAGGACTCAGAGAGATGGGGTCACTCATGTATTGCTGGTAGGAATGTAAAATAGTACAATTACTCTGGAAAATAGCTTAACAAATTTTTTTCTAAAATAAACACACACACACACACACACACACACACACACACACATGCACACTGAGCATACAATCTAGAAATCGCACTCCTGATTATTATGGAGAAATGAAAGCTATGTTCATATAAAAATCCATATAAATGTTCAAAGCAGTTTTATTAGAATAGCTAAAAAATAGATTCATCTTGTGTCTTCTTCAATGAGTCAATCCTTAAGCCAACCAACAAATCTATATATGATGGCTGGCTAGTCAACAATAAAGGAGCACAGCTCTTGTTAGACAACGTGAATGGATCAAAGGAAATGATGCTATGTGGGTAAAGGCATTCTCAAAGGTTTACTAATTCACTCTTGATCTCCTTAAAGAAGTAATAAAGATGGAAAACAGATGAGTGATAAGAGGGGATGTTTGGGGCTATAAAGGGATACTGTGAGGAGCCTTATGGTCAGAGGACAGCTCTGGATGTTGATGAAGGATGTAGTTACCAAAGCTGCATATGTAGTTCCCTATGAATATACAGAGTCACACATGTGTCAGTATAATTGATGGAATGAAAATAAATTCTGTGAATTATCAATGTAAAAGCAAACCTATCTCTCTACAGTCACATTTCTGACACCAAATGTGTATATGGTTTTTTGTTTCAGTTTAGGTTTACACTAAACAAATCTCCATCTCTTTGTGGACAGCAATTGCCTATTTTGGTATTTAGCTGCCAAATCCCATGTATTAAAGGGCTCCTGCCAGCCAGACTGTTCCCACTGCCATGGTTATTCCTAAGTCCCAGGTTACCGTCTATACTTCAGTCTGACAGAGCACAAATTGAGGGTTCCCACACCCCTCAATCGTGATAGACAACTTTCTCAGAGAACTCAAGAAAGCATTTTAATGCTTTCTTATCAAGATTGTAATTCAGACACAGAAAAATGAGAGTTATGCATAAGACAAAGGGAAGAGGTTGGAGCTTCCGAGTCCTCTCCAAATGAGACGTCTCCCTGGATCTCCACATCTTTGCCAGGTCTTTGCACCCCATTGGTTGGAATTTTTATGTAGGTTCAATTACATATGCATGATTGATTAAACCATTTATTAGTGATCATTAGTTAATAAAACAGCCAGCACCATTCTGAAACCATCTAGGGACCCAATCACCAGTCATCTCATTAATATATAAAAGGTATTATTATAACTTGGAGATGCTAAAGCTCTTATAAGCCCTTATATCAAGAGTCAGGATTAAGGCCAGTTATTAAAATAAAAGATGCTTCCTTGGTGCAGTGGCACTGGCCTGTTATTCCAGCACTCGGGAGGCAGAGACAGGAACATTATTGCAAGTTTGAGATGAGCCTGATCTACATAGTAACACTCTGCCTGAAAACAAACAAACAAAACAGTTCCACCCCTGACAAAATAAATGTCCCTGTTGAACATTTTTCAGAACTTTCCATAAATCTGTAATTATTTCAAAATAACGAGTTTTCTGGGCTGGGAATGTAGCTCAATTGCTAGGTGCTTGCCTAGTTTGCAATAATCACTAGGTATGATCCCCAGTACTGCATGACACTGGGCACAGTGGCACATGCCTGTAAGACCAGCAGGAGGTGGCGGCAAGATGATCAGAAGTTCAAAGTCATCCTCAGCTTTGTAAGGAGGGCATAGCAAGAAGGAGAGGAGGGAACTGTATTCAGGGCGGGGCACGTTTGTCAAGGTTTTATGTCTTGCCTTGGAGAACAATTACAAGAATTGTCTTGATAATCCACCAGGCTGTCCATGTGTTGTGTAAATGGCATGAGCATTGACAGGCACATCTACTGTCTGCTTGTGCTTATGTTTGTGGAGCAGGGTGAATTGGGTGCCACCAAAGCACACGTAGTAGATTGTGATCAGCTAACGCCAGACATCTGTTGGAATCAGGAGGCTTAATGATATAGTGCAATGCTCCTAGGTATTTGTCTCTGTGTTAGGGGAAAACCTCCAAATGATCCAGGTTTAAGTAATAGCATACATTCTAAACTAATAAAATTAGACAGTTGTGGGAGCAATGAACATAGGAAATGCCATGCCTCACCTTGAAAATGTGTGTTTTAAAAGATATTGGGAAATCCATAGGTTTGGCGGTGATAAATTACAATCTAATGAATTGTCAATTACCATAAATTATTAAGCCACCATGAAATTGTAGCTAACTGAATTCCAAGGTATATTAAAGCTTGTAACTCCTCTATTGCTATCTTCAAAACCCTCTTGCCCAGAGTAAGCACCTTTGTTATTCTGTATGTGGCATGGTGGGGTGAAATGTCAGACTCTTTCCCTTAAGGGAATATTTCAGAATGTATTTGACTCTGCTCAATTACAACTGGGTTAATGCTGCATAATGTGATAGTCTCTAACGGTGGCATTATGGATTCAATGACTATCTCTCTACTTCATAGTTGTTGATAGCCAGGGCCAGAATGCACCTCCACAGATACTGGCTACCTGGAAACTACTCTGTGTATCAGTCTTCTGACTCATTCTGGCTAGCACATTCCTCAGGGGGTATTCTGAAAGATTTCCATAGAGCCGACAGTTTGAGTGAAGACTGTGCTGTAGCTGCTTCATAGAAAAGAAGGAACGTGGTCTTTAAGGGGCTTCCCAACATGGTGAGAATGCGATGTTCCTACACAGGCGTTGGGAAGCCACAGTTGGGGGGAGAACTTAGCATGATAGCCCTGAAGACTTCACTGATATCAGCTGCAACAATTTCATACTAAATGCAGAATAAAAAAGCCTGGCCAGGAGTTAATGAGAATGGTGAAGAGAAAGGAGAGTACTAACCAAGCTAGGAATGAAAGCTCTCCACTGGACCTCGGGCCACACTCATGGACTCAGGCAGTGCTGGACAGTGAGGACACTGTTCCATGCTTTTCCTCTTGATCCCTATTCTTCCTTGTCCTCCATCCTTAGATGACTCACTTGTCCCTGAATATATCTATATCTGTATCTGTCTATCTATCTATCTATCTATCTATCTATCTATCTATCTATCTATCTGTATGTATGTATAGTTTTGTCAATCTCGTGACCACATAGAGATTAAAACCTAAATACCCTAAAAGTAGTTGTAATGGCAGACTCAGCTGAGGCTTGATGTCTTCTTTAGGATTGGGGTATTCTTTCCATACATTCCAGACTGTTGCTACCACAGTCTGAAGAGGAAACATCAATTCTGATACAGCTTAGCTTTAGGATAAAACACTTTTCTGCATCAGTGTTTTACCTACTTGTGATGCAGTTTGGAGAATGCTAAGACCGTGAAGTGTAATGAGCACTAATAAGGGACTTCGCGTGTGAACAGAATAATGATGTCTTGCTGGAAATTTCTTATTGGTTTTAAGCAATGATATTCTGTTTACACGATCCTCATGTCACTTTCTCCTTGTGTGGATTTGTCTATTCAAGAAAATCAATACTTGGTTTAGAATGTATAATTCCAAAGGATTGGTCTTCCACAAGCTCTGCCTTCCAGGTGTTACCAGCCACAATGTGGTACTCAGTGGTTGCTAATCAATTAAAATACGCAGGGAGAAAGTGGGCGTTCTTATTGGCAATGGTGTCATGGGCTCAGGACAAAGCCCCCTCTGACACATTACCTTTTGTTCTCTTCTGTGCTTGACTTTTCTTGGTCAATAAATGTACTCACCACCCCTAATTCCCACCCATGGCAGAAAACATTTGAACTCTGGTGGCTTTTCCATTGCCCCTTCTGCTTTCTACATGTTGGTACACCATTCAACTTAGCCAATGAGGAGCAGCAGCCCCCAGGAGCTCATAAATCCACCTTTCGTAGCCCCGTCCAGAATGTCTTTCAAGCTCTGTTGTAGCATACAGACTTACGTAATTGAGCTACACTCTGCTCCCAGTCTCAGAATATATAAGCCAATTTTTGACAATGAACATTTTCAACAGCTCCTACAAGTCATCTTTTCTCCTCTCCTGATGCTAGACACTTGACCCTGCAGGAGGACAGGGGCTGTGTCCACTATCTCCTCCACTGCAGTCTCACACAAAGGGCAGTGCCTAACACTTGACTACATTTGCTTAATAATGACTGGAATGATGACCAAATGGCTGAAGGAAAGCTCCTTGATGTATTGCATCCCTTTTCACTGTCTTTCTTAATTTTAATAGATGTTTTCTAGAGGAAAGTTTAAATTGAACTTTCAAGGCAACATGGGTGGGATTGGGACAGTAGCTGTGTTTATGTGTCTTTTGGGCCAGGTTCAAAGGTATGTCCCCAGGTATGACGCTTTCTGAAACTGTCCTCCAGGTAGCTGAAAAACAGGGAAAATTATGGGGACTAAAAGGAGCTATTTGATGATGATCTATGGGTACTACTGTACACTGTAGAATGTGCTACTCTTGCTTTTCTGTTTAAGGATTCACTTTGTCCTGCCTACCTGCTGAGTGCTGGGACTCAAGGTGTGTGCCACCCTGCCTGGCTATCACGTCTTATTAAATCATCCAGGGATTGAGACTGACTCATCCAAAGATGCTGAGAGTCTGGTCTTAACCTAAGATTCTAAAGCCCTAAGAGGTTTGTGTGTGGTGAGGGCAGAAAGGTCAGGGGAAGGGGATGAAGAGGCAGGGCACAAAGAATCTTCTCTGAGTTTCCTGTGAAGCTTAAGGGCTTAGGATCGAGTGATGGAGCGGGAGAGAGGCTCTAGGCAGGCAAGCATCTTAACAATGCTTGTACATTAAGTGGCTCACTCTGGCGAGCAATAATGTCTCAACTAAGGACAGTGGAAATTGAATAATACTGAACAACTAGGAAGTAAAGAGAAAGGTCTGGATTTAGAGTGAGCCAGGAGAAGGTATCTATGTGCATGCCTATGTTTTAACCAAGTGGGAGAGAGATAATGAGAGTAAAGAATGTAAGCAGCAGTGAAATTAACCCATGTCCAGTGCAGGACAATGATTTGCATGAAGTTAGAGCATCATCCTTTTTAGCAACTCTTGAAATTTCATACAAATAATATCCTCGTTTTATAGGAGACACAGCATAGGCTCAGAGGGGTCACACAGTCAGAAGAGAAGTACAGTGCACCACAGGAATGATAAGTGAAATATACCTGCTATCATCACTGAAATTTAAGGATTCTCTCTATGGTTGGTGAGCACCAAAGAGTAGACGAACACTTTTAAATTTGTCATGGTAATTAAGCTTTCATAACAATGTGTGGTAGCCACTGATACCATCACCCTATGAATGATGAAGCTGAGACCTAGAGGGGAAAAGGTGGGTTACCTAAGATCAGACAGCAAGCAGATAGGTAACGTGAATGTGCCAGACAGTAAATCTGAGTATATTGCAAATCGTTGCAAGGTCTTCTTTATGAGCACCATTGGTGAGATAATGTCACTGATTACACTACCTTCTGCCTTAGCACGTTCATGGGACTGGAGTGGTAAGGGTAAGAGTTGGGGTTACAGAATCAAGGCAATCACACTGGCTAATGGACTCTTTTGCAGACATAATTTTGAGTGTATATGGGAATGCATGAATGTTCGTATATGTGAAGGCATATGAGCGCGCGCGCACACACACACACACACACACACACACACACGGTGCATGCTTGCATCAATGTTTTGGTGACCAGAGGTCATTCTTGGGTGTCATTTCTCCAGAGTTGTTCACCTTATTGTTTGAGACAGAGTCTTTCTGGGAGATTTGGGGCTTCCTGATTAGCCTAGGCTGCCTCACCTGCAAGCTCCAGTGACCTCTCTGTGTCACCTCCCCAGTGTTGGTGCTATAGGCATGCACTGCATTGTGAGCCTTCCAGGTGGCTGCTGGAGATGGACCTCAGGTCCTCGTGTGTGCACGGCAAACATTGTGCGGACTGAGCTTCCAGACAGCCCCTGCAGACATGACTTTAAAAGATGCTTTGTGCAAGTCATAAAAGTCATCAGATGTTAGTAGTCATACCAGTAGTTCAAAGAAATGAAATACAATTAGCTGCAGAAGGAAATGCTCAAATATATAAATCACATTTTGAAAGGAAATTTGAAGGATTTCCAGTGATAAAGAGACAAAACTGTGTTGTTGGGGAGCTAGGGGTGTTTTTAATCCTGAAAATTATTTTAATTTAAGCTAACAGTGAGTTTTAAGATCAAAGAATTAAATTATTGGAAATAAAGGCAATGTGGCATTCTGGTGAGTAGTAACGAGGCCCTGAATACTGCTGGTGGGAGAAGGGAGGGAAGAGGAGGGGATGGCGGGGAGGGGGTGTTGGCTTCCACACTCTTACTCAGTGAATACATAAGGAACACAACTCATTTTCCAACTGGATTAGAAAGACACCTCCCGACGAAGGTTTGCTACACCGCAAAGAGATGCATTCCCAAATCAGGTGTAAGCACGTGGGAGCCGCATGCTGTTCTGATTGCCAGCATTTTGCTGTGGTCTCATGGCACAGGAAAGTTGGGATATGAGTTGACTTATTCACATTTGCTATTCCATCTGCATTCTGAGAAGTAGTTATGTATGAGATTATGCGCTCTTTGTATTTGAGTTCTCAGTTTGAAGCATGGTCCCTGGGATTCTTTTTTCTCCCAGAATGTAAAAATATATAAAGTGCAAAATATTTGTACTTTGTATTTCGGTTTCAGTTGATTTTCTTTTATGATTATCTTGTTGTGAAACTGAATATACTTTCTGAAAAAATAGTGTGTGTGTGTGTGTTCAAATGTGTGCACACACATGCCACCTGTATGCATGTGTGTGAGTACCAAGGCTGAGTGTTGAGATTGAAGGACAATGCATAGGAGTCTATTCTCCCTCTACCCTGTGGGTCCTGGGATCGAACCCCAGTTGTTTGGGTTAACAGTGAGCCTTTATTCTCATAGCCACCTCATTAGCCCCCTAAATAAAGTTTGAGTAAAGTGACAACTTTAAAATCATTACTAATAATGTTTAACAGTCTTACATTCTGGATTTATCTGAGTGTGTAAGATTCTTTACAGTGAATGTTTTCATTTTACAGGGATAGCATTAGGATATCTGTGATCTGAAGTCAGCAAAAATCTCATGAGACCACACTCCAGCTCAGAAAAGAACAGAGAGGACATTTCATTCTGATGTATGTTTTTCAAAATAGCATGGGGATGACTCATCCCACCAGCTTATTTGGGTGTGGGCAAAGGGCTGGCCCACATGACATCATTGTCAGTGTGTCTTTCTAAAAACACCATGCACTCCAAGAGAATCCCAAGGACTGAGATCATCTCACACCCAGGGACCTAGGACAGTGACTCAGAAGTTTAAACTGAGTTTTCTATAACGTGATCCCTTGGCATTTGTTCAAATGAGTTTAGGTGTTTGACACCTGTATTTGGCAGTCAAAGTCTAGGGAGTCCTGTGAGGATAATATGGCTGGCCGGACAGGAATCAAGACTGGGCAATGATAGTTCCGGTACTGTCTTACCTTAGTAAGTCTTTAAGTTTATTGTTAAAAACCTGTGCTGTGAACAGGCACAGGGAGGCCCTGCACTCACTCAGCCCCTTACCTGATGATCACCGCCATAAGTCACAGCCACTCTGCAAATAGAGGGACTGTGAAAATGTCCTCAGAGTGTTGGAAAGAGGAAAATGTCTTTTAAAGTCTACCGCCTCACCTATGTGCCCATAACTTACCTGAATGAGTCCCTTAAATGAGCTGTTGATGTCGCATTAGCCATTTTCCTCCTCCCACAGAAATTCATGTTCAGCTACTAGGTAACTTCCTGGTGTGAAATTTACAGGTCTGCCAGCCGTAAAGAACATGAATGCATAATACATAAACAAACTGTATGCTCCTTTTACAGAAAATTTTTAAAAAAGGAAAAGAAAATGGCAAAAGAAAAAGAGAAGAAAAAGAAAACTCGCGTCCCTTCTTCCAAAGGGGGAAGGCACAAGTCTTGCATTTTTATTTTTGATGCCTTTTTGCCTTTAAATATATGGGATGACTATTAATGCCCATATTCCCAGCAGGGATGGGGAATGGCAGTAAATTGTGAGCACATTTACATTATAACAAGGCCCATGGAAGCGTTGTAACTCACACAGTTATTTCAACAGAGCTTGGACTCCCTCCAGTTTAATTTTCTGAAGTTGAGCTGTGCAGCTGGGTCATCCCTGGTCTAATCTGGGAAATGCATCTCCTAAGGCTGTGGATCAGAATGCCTGCCTCCCAGCTGTCACCAAGGGGCATCATTTACAGCCACTGGGGTCTGAGGGCAAAGCATCAGACTCACTTTATGTGGACACAGCAGCCTAGCTAGCTTCATAAACCCCGTTACAAAGAGCAATAATCAATATTTCATGTTTAATGATGCAGAGCTAAAATTAGTATAGATTTTATGTCTTCTACTTTTCCAAATTATGCAAACATTAGTAACCCCCCTTTTAGTGCTCTTATTATACTTCCATTTAAAAAAGGATCTGGTGGGGGGATTGGTGGAGAAACCTATTAATATTTAATTGAATGATTAAGTAGTCAAAAGCATCAAAAGTACATTTGGCTTTTAACTTTTGTTAAATAGTTACCCTTAGGTTAATATGAAATTATTCCCAACATACACAAAAAACCCTGATTTATGTGAGTGTCACTGGACTTGTTCCCCATTCCCCCAGAATGAACTGAATTGTAGATTGTGTTCATATTTTAACTTTCCCTAGATGCTCTGGGCCATGCTGGGAATAGCGTGGCCAATGTGCAATTCAGAAGAGTTAAGAGGTTATATTTAGATGTAAGTGCACTTTAGAGGAAAAGCAATACTGAAAAGATTTTTGACTTTAAACCTGTCCAAACAACATACCCTACTTATTGAGAACACAGATGGAGTAGAGATAAAGAAAACCAACAGACAAGACTGATTAATGAGCAGGTCCAGTAGTTGAGTACAGGGCCACAGAGAACTTGCCAGGCTCTTGGCTCTATCTCACCGTACTTGACAGAATGCTTGGCAAGATTAGGATGGGAGGGGGAAGAGACACAAGAAGTCAAATGCCCTCTTGGCCATTCATTCTAATGTTTCACACCCAAGTTACTTCAGAAAAACTCTCTGGGCGGTGGGAAGCGTGACAAGTAGTCAGTCAATTATTCACCCCAGCGGTATAGCTTACGCTCCCTCACCACTCATAACAGATTTCATTTGGAAGAATTTACAGTGCTGTGTATATGGGTTGCACCTGAATAATTCAACTTGTATTTTGCAGGGATATTGAGCTTAATTTAAAAAAAAAAAAAGACAGTAGTCAAATAGAGTAGGGTAGGAATTGCTCTATTAATTTTTGAGTGAAACTGAACCATGAGGTAAGTTTGGAGCTTTGTGTTGGGACAGCTTCTCCTACAATGGACCAGATTTGAGTAGACATGCTACTCTGTTATTTAATCGGACTGATTAATTCGTTGTACTTGTTGGAATTTCCAGGTAGGGCAAACAAAGGCAATGTAGGTTTCTTGGCATTTATTAGCCAGGACCAAGGCTGAAACAGATAATTCACTTAAGAGGGTGACTGGAGAAATACAAGAACGAGAGGGCAGGGTGTAGGGTAACACTCCAGGCTTGGGGAAGAAGCTACCAATGGATCCTGTGAAAGAAGGGGAAGGGAGAGGATGGGAGGAGGGAAAAGAAGGGAGAGGAAGAGGACATGAGGGAATGGCTGGAGGGAAGGGAAGATGCTGGAAGAGGAAGGAGAGGAAGAAGTAATAGGCCTATGGCTGGAAATGCCATGTGAGAGAGGCCACTGGGAGCTGTGGCCTTCACCTCCCAGCAAGCTGTGTTCCAGCAAGAGCATCAATCTGCTGACCTCTTCCCTCGGCTGCTCTCTCTCACCTCGGTGCCTCCCTCCCAAGAGCCATGAACAAAGGGACATGACTGATAAAAACCCAAGTCACAAGCTCCCCAGGGCACGGAGGACAGTGGAGAACAGTAAAGGGACCATGTGGGAGAGCAGACTGCAAGCCTCCGGTTAGTAAAGTGTCTCCACCATTGCCACAACAGATTCAATTCATTTACACAGCACGTATTTATTAAGCCACTCGTAAATGCTTCATTCTGGGGTTAGATACACCAGGTGATTAGACAGTGGCCCTAAGCCCCAGGAGTTTAGTGGGGGAGACAGGGAGAGGGTAAAATGCAAACTGGAATGATGACAGGTTGCTGAGGAACTGGGACTGGAGACAACCGCCTTTCTAGAAGCTTGGGAAGACCTTTGTGGAGAGCATGTGGTTAGAGTCTTCCTGAAGGAAGAATGTGATGAGCTAAGAGAAAGATGAAAAGACTTAGTCACTGAATGTCATGGAGGAGAACGTGTGCCTTCTGGAACTCTGTGGCCTTTCATCTGAGCAGGCTTATAGCAGTATGGGCAGAGTGGAGGTAAAGCAGAGAGAGGCTAGCTAACTTCTACTGTGTTAAGACCTCAGCTGTAGGATGGAATCCATCCCCACAACATCAAGGAGCTGCTAATGGTTTCTGGAAAAAATAACAACAATAAAAACATTGCCAAATACAAAATCAGACGCAGATAAGGCTGGTGGTAGAAACTAATGATGGCAGAGACTATTTGTATACGTGTTCAATGATAAAACAGAACTTTGTCAATGGCAAAACTCCCAAGGGGATTCGTGAGCAAGCCAACTTCCTAATTCATCTCTGAGAAAATGAGGATATGCTTTGAAACTTCCAGGCCAATTGAAGTGGGGTGCGTTGTAGCTAGCTTAAATAACCAAATGATGCAATCATTCCTCCAAATAGTCAGTAGAGCAGCTGTCGGGAAAGCTTGGGTTAGTCATTGACCTTATGTTTAATATGATTTCCTAGAACACTGGTAGTCAGATTGAGGAAGCACTACACCAAAGCCTGTCCCCCGCCCCCAGAAGACTCCTACAACTGAAAAATGGAGAAAAGTGCCCAGCACAGAGTGTGCAAACTCTTTCCTTCCTGCCCTTCTCTCTGAGTGCCCCAGGAAGGGAAAGTAACAATGCACACCACAGCGCACCATGGATGAGAAAGCGCAAAGTCTACCAAGAGCAGGCGCTCTTTATTAACCATAATGTGGAGGATAAGAAGGAATGCGCAAAGCCTACACTTCACTTCTGGTTTTCAAAGATAATTAAGGATCCCCCCGCTCCCCCCCCCAAACGCACAAATTGGTTCTCTGTAAAAGTGAGTCTCAGCACTACCATTTATATAACTTGCGTTTACTGATTATGGCATTGAAGGTGTGATGAGATATGACAAAGTCAGAGGGAAGGATTGGAGAAAAGAAGACAGGTGAAGAATAAGCTTATAGAACTGAAGGAGGAATTTTACAGTAAAAGCAAAATGCTAAATACAAATTTGAGAAAGATGTTCTGTCGGTCTGTTACCTACCTTCCTGTCAATTATCAATGCATTTTTCTGTCTAGACTGGATGAAATCCCATAAGAAGTTGGGTAAATAGCAGTAAGAATGGCAGACAAACAAAGCCCGGAGTGGGTAGCTGGCATGTTGTAGAGGAACTGAGGTAATGGAGGAGTGGAGAGAATCTAGAAGACAGAATCAGGAGTAAGGAGGACCCAGCCTGTCTAGATCGTGTACCATGTAGTTCGCAGGGAAGAAATGGTTCCCTCTGAAGAGGGCTTCAGGGAGAAGGCATCCTGAGGGAGACTCAGCCAAGTTTGTCATTGGTAAAATCCTCTAAATGCTGAAACACTTTTCTAAACAGTCTATTGATTTTGCTCTCACAAGAACTTAGGTGTTCCCAGAACCACAAGGCATGGTTCAGCTAAAACAAGACAATTTAGGGAGTGTTCAAAGGAATTCAAGGATGAGCCCTCTGCTGATGTTGGACTGAACAGCCCAGTGGTAAGGTTAGAGGGACTGTGGAGAGAGGTGGAAGTAGGTCAAGTTCTGGAATGTGCAATGCAGTGCAAGTATGATTTCAAGTATGTGCAAAGAAATGTGTAGGATATATACAAAGATATGCAAACATTATGCCACTTTGCAGAAGAGACTTGGGCACCTGAGATATTGGAGCCCTTTGAAATCCTAGATGAATAACCCCAACCCCAACAGTGAGGGTTCATTTCAGTTCTGATTGTGCCTTTGTTTTTGGGACTGGTCACTTCAACACTTTCAGGGAACAGGTCCCATAGTATGGCCTCAGGAAATGGTCTTCCCATGAAGAGAATACTATAAGCCTTCTTTACAGTTCCTCTTCCATGATTATTAAGACTGGGACCTGCTGGAAGTCCCATCAAGAACCCATGTCAACTTCTGTAATATTCCTGTAGTTGATTAGATCATAGTGACTACAGATATTCAGAATTCAGAGGAGGGTGTGTGTGCGTGTGTGTGAGGGGGGTTGTGTGCATGTGTTCCTGCATGTATGTGCCTGTGTGTGTGTGTGTGTGTGTGTGTGTGTGTGTGTATGTGTACAAGTGCACATGTGGACTACACAGGAAAGGTTACTAAGAGACAAGAGAGAAAGTTTGTTGTATGGCCAAACCCAGCACACATTCATTAGAGTTGCATTCAGTAAACGGCAAACTACTGTGGACTCATACATTTGGAAAGAGTGTACGTATGTGAACTCATAAAAACATACCCACCATGGAAAAATAACAGGAAGCATTCTTCTTGGTGATGAAAAAACTCAATCTATTTACATGATAATATTGTATTCCAATTAAGGCAGGGATTACACTGTAATGAGTGTTTAAAGACCTAACAATCGCTGCTTCCCCTGCAGACTCAGCTGTGGCTTGTCTCAACGCTGCTAACAACCGCTCTTAGATAAGATTGCCAGAATGACAAGTTAGTAATTTTTTATTTTTTTCTTTTTTACAGGAAGAACTGAAAAGATTACAGAATCCTTTAGATCAAGTTGATGATGGAAAATATTTGCTTGAGAAGTAAGTAAAAGTTCAAAGGAAGTTAAGCCATTTGCTAGCTTGAAAAGACCCGGAAAATAAATCCTGACAAGGCAAAAATGAATAAGTAAACTTGACAGTTGCATATGGTATCTTTTGGCTAAGAAATAGGTTGTATTTGAGAGATAGATAGGTTAGGGCTAGTCCTCTGATTAACTGAACAATGAAATGCATAGATGTCTGCTGTACAGGCCCAAGAGCTTGGAAGTTAGTCCTGTTTTGTGTTTGGTTTTAGTCACAGGAGGCAAGCATAATTGTGGACACAAGGTAAGGACAAACTGGCTAGTAGAGTGTACATTCAACATAGCACTTCCACATGAAAGAAAATTAAAAACAGGAAGTTGAGAGTATCTCACGCTTACATTTTCAAATCAAATACTGTTGAGAGAGTATGAGAGTTCTAGCCTGATTTCAATGTGAGGCCAAAGGCTTCAAGGGTTTACTGAACTTTAGCATGGCTTGTGATTTTACAAGGATTCTAAAACATTTACCTGTTCAACTGATAAACAAACAAACACATGTCATCAAGACACAGGGGAAGAAAATAGCCATCCTTTACTGAGGCCTTACAACGTAGTCTACATTACTAAGGCTTAACAAACGTTTCCTCCTCCAATTCTGATTGTGGCCTTTGACATGGGAAGGACTATGACCTCTTCACAGATAAGCAAGGAGACTCAGAGAGGGGTCAGTAACTCATCCAAGTATACTCAACTGATTAGTAAAGACGAGAATGACCTTGGTCTGGAGGCTGCCAGAACCCTTATGGCAATCATCACCTGAATCCTCAGCTGAGTCCTTGTGCTACCAACATGGATGGGTGTCTTGTGTGGTTCTGGCCACTAAAAAAGAATGCTAGTATCCTTGAGAATACAAAAGTAGGTAAATTACAACCACGAGAGCTCTCAAATCGCATAAACTACCTCAAACAAGTAAGGATGAGGGACTTGGGAAAAGGAAAGGAATCTCAGAAGGAACGCAATGGCTGTTGTTAAATGCTCTGAGGGATGGTCCTTAAGCGGCAGCTAAGGTGTTCTTCTTCTGTTCTAGAAAGCAGAACAATGATTAGGGGATGGGGTTTATGGAAACAGCCATGTTAGTAACAAGAATGACAATGATTTTGAAACGCCAGCCTGTGCCACACCAGAGCAGATGGTTTTGTTAAGAATCAAGTCGACAGGTACAAAGTGTGCCCTAGAAGAGAGGAATGAAAACACCCAGAATGTAGAAAACACTCCTGTAAGGGGAACACCTTAGGCGTGGTTTCTCTTTCTGCCTTTCCCTACCCCTGTGACTCTGGGTGCACCATTTAACCACCAGAACCCCAGGGTCAAGGATCTTTACAAAGTAGATGCCATCGCTGGCTGTCTGGGACATCTTTCTGAAGGCATCAACCTAGGACAATGGCAGCCTCAGGGCCAGCTCCCTTCCCTTCCCATCCAGGTGGGTGTGGACAGGGCATCTCAGGTTCTTCCATTTCTGTGGTCTACTGAAGGACAGTTTCTCACTATTGATTAGATGAAGTTTCTGAGTTAAACATTTGATTTAAGGCATTATTATTATGTCTAGTCTCATAAAATGAGTACATAAGAATAAAAGAACTTATCCATTACTGAAAATACTGTGGAGGTTTCTCAAAAATTAAAAAGTAGAACTAGTTCATGATCTAGAAATTCCATTACAAAATGTCTATGGAAAGGAAGTGAAAGGAGCCTGTCAAGAGACATCTGTACTCCCATGCCCACGGCAGCATGACTCAGAGCCACCAAGACCTGGAGACAGCCTCAGGGGCAGCGAACAGATAAAGAAAATGTGGTCATAGACAGAATGGGATAATATGCATCTACTAAAGAATAAAATCCTGTCGTTTGCTGTAATATGGATAAGTTTGGAGACATTATATTAAATAAGCAAGCTGGGTACTGAAAGAACTCTTTATACCACTCATGTGTGGAATCTAAAAAGTCTGAACTCATGGAAGTGGAGAATAGAATGGGGTTTCCAGAGGCTGGGGAGGGCAGCATGAAGGGGTGGGGAAAGACAGAAGAATGGGTGCTGTCTTATGTACCAGTGGAGTTGGGTAGGAACAAGAGATTCTGTGCACTTTGCACTTGAGGGTGATCACAGATAACACAAAAATGCACTTTTGTATGTTTCAAAAAGCCACAAGAATTTATATTAAAAATTTTACCAGAAAGAAATGATACGTTTGAGGGGACAGATGAAAGTGATTAAAATATCGCACAATGTAAGTCTATTTGGAAACATCACATTAATATGTATAATTTAGAAATTTACTTGTGTGAGTCTCCATGCACAAGCGTGTGCATGCTCGTTCCTGTGTGTGGGCGTGGAGTCCAGAAGAGGGCCAGGACCCCTCCATTATCACTGTCTGCTCCTTTGAGGCAGGGTCTCTCCCTGGACCTAGGGCCAGTGTTTCCTTGGCTAGGCTGAAAGTCGGAGGACTCCAGAGGTCGTCCTGACTCCAGCTGCTGGAGCTGAAGTTACAGGCATGTGTCAGCCTCTGCATGTGTCTCAAGAGTGCTGGCATCAGATTTCTAGGCCTCACAATGGTGCAGCAAGTACCTTTAACAGCCGAGCCACCTGTCAACCCTAACATGTCCAACTGTTAGCTATTAGTTGACAATCAAATTAAAAACGAGTTAATCCTTCCCTATGAACACTTTCACTAGGTGTGTGTAAACAATAATAATGAAGACTTTAGCTCATTCTAGAAAGATTTTTCTTCTATGGAGACTCATGTTCAATTGACATGAGGTCTGCGCCATGCTTCCTCATCTTGGGTATTTAGAGTCAGCTTAACAAACATGTCCTGACTCAAGCACCACCCCAGACACATTGAATTTGGAGTGCGGAGGCAGCATTTAGCAGCTTCCTTCAGGTGGTTCTGAGGAGGAGCTGGGGTGAGGACCAGCACCCATGATGCTATTCAGTCTTTGCAATTATGCAGGAACCTCCCCCGCCCCCACCCCAGCAGCCACATTCTCCGAGGGCACACTGCCTCTGTGATGTTCAGCCCATCCCTTTGTCCAATCTGGCTACGTCTGCTTTTCATTATTGATTCAAATGTAGGAAATGAACTCTAAAAGCTGATTTTTCCCCCTTTCTAATTGACCACAGCTCCCTATTAAATCTCTCAGTACCGCCAACATTCCCCAGCTCTCTGCTCTCAGGAAAACGTGTGAACATTAGTAGAGTGTGTGTGTGTGTGTGTGTGTGTGTGTGTGTGTGTGTGTGTGTGTGTACTTGTCCCCCCCCCCCCCTCCAGGCAATGCCAGTTTACTCTTTCTCTTGTACCATCCAGAGACCTGGGAAAGCTAAAAGCTGCCGAGAATGACCTGTCTGTCTTGTCGATTTGTTCTGTTTTCCTGTGAGCGTGGAAGAATCTAGAGATAGAAATTGATTCCCTTCAAAGCACACAGACACAAGTCCTTCCATGCAGGGAAAAGTTTCAAGAGAAGCTCTCTCTTCCCTGGTAGCCAATACAGATAACAAATGCAATGGGCACCGGACCCAACATTTACATGGATTTCTTGGTACATTTGCATAGATTGCTGGAAATTTTTCCTGGTCTGCTTCCAGGCAGGACTATGTCCTTGAAAACTGTCAGAGTTGATTGAAAAACCTGGGGTGCTTCGAGTGGATCAGGCATTTCATTACAGCTGTAGCTGACTTAGGTGCCGATGTAAATCACCTCCACTATTCAAAATGACCGTCAGTGAAGTCATCATGGTGTCATAGCCGTTGATCGGTTATTCCCCTTTGGAACATTACATTTATTCCAAATGCTCAACAGGGCTTTGTGGTGGTAGACAGGCAGTGTGAAGGGCAGGGAAGCT
>CABHPQ010174741.1:0-39794 GCA_902168405.1 Peromyscus aztecus
GGTTGGCATAATTTTTTCTTGCATTTGTATATGTGTGTGTTGCATCTGCATGTGTGTGCATGCCTGTTTGTATGTGTATGGGTGGGCTCATGAGTATTCACCTGTGCCTGAGTGTGTGTGAGGAGCTCAGTGTCTATTATCCCTTTATTTATAACCAAGGCCGAGTCTCTTCTGAGCCTGGAGCTTGCTTTGGGTAGTTCAGCTAGCCAGCCTGCCCTGGGGAGTCCTTTATCTTGCCTCTTCTCTCCATTGAGCACTGGGATTACAGGTCAGCTGTCACAGGTGGGCTTTTATGTGAGTGCCAGGGGCCCAACAATGGTCCTTACACTTGTGTGGCACGTACTTTATCGGCTGTGGTGTCTCTTGAACCCCAGCATGTTGTGCTTGAAGCATCATTCCTGTGGCAGTATGTAGTCCGTCCGTTTCTATGGATGGATCATATCCATTGGTTGGATAGAGTGTGTTTTGTGTATTTTCAGCTGGTGGCCGTCGGGGCCACTCCCACCTTTCTGCTGTTGGGAATGGTTGTGGCTGTACAGTAGTGTACAGTTTGCCTGACTTTTAAATCAAAGCCTGAGAAGGGAGCTGCTCGGCCGTCTGATACTTCTGTTTACCTCTCTGAGGGCACCCCAGGTGATTTCCACAGGGGTCGCACTGGCCTGCCTTGCCAACAGCAGGGTCCGAGATTTTGATTTCTCCACACCCTTGATGGCTCTCCTTCTATGTCCCGTTGATTAAAGCTCGTCTGGAGATGGAGACTGGCTCCTCCCGGCTTTGATTTGCATTTCTCTGATGATAATGCAGAGTATGTTTTTGGTGTTTGGTGGCTAATTATGTATTTTCTTTCAAAAACATCTATTCAGACCTCTGCTGCCTCCTCACCTTGATCTTCATCTTTTAAGTGGTTGTAAGAATTCTTTACGGTTTATTTGTTCATTGGTTCATTGGTCCACTGAGTCTGGGTGAGCTCCTTCCTCGCACCCTGGCCCGCCTTTGTGTGATGTGGGCATGAGCCCTTGGTCTGGTGTGATTTGCATGTTTTCTCCATTCTATGAATGATGGTTTAATTTCCTTGATGATATACTTTGCACATTGTTCTTTTTCAAGACTGACAATCAATAAAAACATGTTCAAAAACAAACAAAACAAAAGCCGGGCTGTGGTGGTGGGACACGCCTTTAATCCTGGCACTTGAGAGGCAGAGTCAACCAGAGCTCTGTGAGTTCGAGGCCAGCCTGGTCTACAAAGTGAGTTTTAGGATAGCCAGGGCTGTTACACAGAGAAACCCTGTCTCAAAAAACTAAAAACCAAAAACCAAAACAAAACAAAAAACATGTTTCCTTGGTCATAATTCTGTCAAAACTGTTCCTCCACGGTGGGGTGGATCGCTGCATTTATGTTTTTTCCTTTAATTTGACTTGTGTGACTAAGTTAAAGGTTGTGTTAAGGCACATAGAAAACATTTATTTTAAAAAACTGGTTTACTGGCTGGAGAGGTGGCTCAGTGGTTAAGCACTGGCTGCTCTTCCAGAGGACCCTAGTCCTGTTCCCAGCACCCACGTGGCTCACAACCATCTGTGACTACAGTTCCAGGGGATCTGACGCCCTCTTGTGGCCTCTGAGGGTACCAGGCCTGTATGTGGTGAACAGAAGTGTGTGCTGGCAGACGCTCATATACATAAAATAATAAAGTTGAATAAAAACCCTATAGACTTCACACTTTAAAAGGAGCAGTACCTTATTTTGAAAGATGGTTCAGGGGCTGGGGAGATGGCTCAGTGGGTAGAGCACTTGCCATGCTCATGGGAGGACCTGAGTTAGGATCCCCAAGAACCCGATAAAGCCCTGTCTCAGACAAGGAGGGAGGTGTAGACCAAAACGCAAGGCTGTCTCCTGACATCCTCCATACATGTGCCGTGCTGTGTGCGTGCGTGTGTGTGTGTGTGTGTGTGTGTGTGTGTGTGAGAGAGAGAGAGAGAGAGAGAGAACGAGCGCCTGATTCCTGCAAACAGGCACACACACCTACATACACATACGTGTCATACATATACACACAAAGAAAAAAAAACCTTCCATGAATTGAAGGAAATAGACTTTGAGGGTCCGCTGTTGGCTGCTAGATTTATTTATTTACTTTATTTGTATGAGTGTTTTGATTGCATGTCTGTCTGTACACCACGTGTATCTAATGCCCACAGAGGCAAGAGGAGGGCATCAGATTCCATGGAACTGGAGATGCAGACAGTTATCAACCACCAAGTGGGTGCTGGGAATTGAACCCGGGTCCTTTAGAAGAGCAGCAAGTGTTCTTAACCACTGAGCTGTCTCTCCAGTCCTGGCTGTTAGGTTTTTGTGTGTGTAATGTCGGGACGGACAGGGATTTTCAGCCATGGCCGGTTTGCTTCCAGGGGGCATTTGACAACAGAAGCAGTGTTAGGTTGTCTCTACTAGAAGGTTGTCTAGCGAGCAGAAGAAAAAAAAAAAAACCAAAAAGAAAAAAAAAATGCTTCTAAGTGGCCTGCAGTACCCAGAAAGTCCACACAACAAAGAACCATGTGACTTATGGATTGGTCATGCTAAGGTGAGATCTGTGCTGGTGGAAGGGACATGATACTGTGTGTGTGTGTGTGTGTGTGTGTGTGTGTGTGTGCTTGAGCTCCTATGCTGGGACCCTGGCCTCACAGATGCAAGCTCTCTGCCATGGTTTTGTGCCCTACCCCAGCTCCACAGGTATTATCTAAAGTCACAGTAACATGTTGAAATTATGTAGGGAAGGAGCATATTGTATTTTCTTCATATTTGCAATTGATTGCTCATTTTTTTTTTTGTAAGATAAGGTCTCAATATGTAGCCCAGGCTGGCCTCAAACTCTGCCTCCCGGGTGGTGCTGGTCCCAGGTGAACTCTCTTGGTACATTTCCTTTGGCTTATTATTGTTTTGTCTCGAGTTACATGAGTGTGGCATCTTTTTTCTTTCTTTCTTCTTTTTTTTTTAAGTGGTGGAAAGTTCTTAAAAATGAGGCAGTCGTTTTTCAGTGTCCGGACTTCCCTGAGGCGGCAGGATACTGCTGTGTCATGGGAAGTTCGCCGGTAGCCTGCCTGTCTGCTGCGCTTAAATGCTGTCTGCGCCACTGCGTTCCCACAGCACCCTCCCATGAGCAGTTCTTTGAGCAGTGGAAATGTCTTCAGGGAAATGTTCTGGGCGCCACTCAAAGGTCTACTGTGACATTTTAGAAAAGTTCTACGAATATTAGAGTAATTATCTCATCTTGAATTCCGTGATTAGGAATTGTAATTGGAATGCCACAATTATATCCGTTGAACTTTCACATTTCATCGTAATTTTAAAAAAATTAAGACTGCATGACTATGGTTTTCACTTAACTAATCAATTTAACAAATTAATTATTTAAAAATAGATTTTTTTAAAAAAAAATTGTCGGTGTTTTCCCGCTTTGGCAGTTAATTGCTTTAATTTGGGGGGGGTTGCATCTGCTCGCAACCTTGGCTCTGATTCCTCACCAATTGTATCGAACAATTTCAGGTAGCCTTAAAGGGTGTGTGGCAGCCTGTGCTACAATTCTAGCTTCCTTCAGGTGAGACCTTTCACCAATGGGGTCCAAGCTAGATGGGGTTCTACCACAGAGGTGCGGCTTAGTATCAGGGACTTGGAATTGTCATGCAGAAGACCAGACATCCTAGTTAAGCTGTTTTGTATCCCGAGAGCAGTTCACGGAGCTCGCTGGAGAGGATCGGAAGTGATTCCTCAACCAGCAGCCTCCGAATTTAAATTGCCTGGTACGCGGCCCTGTGACTCCCATCCACGGCAGAAGTGAGTTTATGGGCCTCTTGGCAACTACAGGCTGCTGGAGTGCCTGGATCTGCTCATCTTTTCAACACTGGGAGCCAACGCCGCCAGGATCCCTGGGCACAGCCCCACAGCCCCACGGGGAGACTCACCAGCTTCCGGGAGCCTGGATTCTGTGGCTGGTTGTGTTTGCCAGCGCATTCTTGTTTTGGGCTCTTGAGATGTGGACCCTCAGTACAGCTCAGGCTAGTCTGAAACTCACTTAGTATCCCAGGCTGGTTTTGAGCTCTTGATTCTCTCGCTGTCATTTCCCAAGTGCTGAGGTTATAGGGATGCACCACCCAGGTCAGGCAGCCTTATTCTTTGTAGTTTTCGGTGGTACTGGGAATTGAACCCAGGGCCTCACGCATGCTGAGTGAGCACTCTCCTTTGAGCACTCTGACAACTTTAATTAATTGGGGGACTGGAGGGGGTTTGTAAATCACTCAAGCAATAGTGAGGTATGTTTCTTTTCAGCTTGGAGAAGGCCTTTTGTGGGATTCTGAAAGGCAGCTTCATTGGCTGTGGCTGAAGCTTGTTTCTTAGTCCCCTGACCTGTAGCTACAGAGAGCTGTCTTTGCATTTGCCCCTTTGATGTGAGTGGAAACTCTCTGATGGCTAGCAGGTTAACGGGTCCCTGGCTTTGATCGTCTGTCTCCCTTTTCTCCTGTGTGTTGTGTGTTCATTTGTTTTTTTTCTTCTTTTCTCTTTGTCCAGGAGAACCTTCCAGAAACATTCTATCAGTGTTTTCTAGCCTCATTGTAATTATGTTTAATCACTACGGTTTCTCTGTATTATGTCAGATGGGAAGACGCTGCCTGTAAATATTTTTAAATTGTGTTTGAAGTATTGAAGCGTGGTACTTATTTTTTTTCCTCTCGATATATTTATAAAGACTAAAGCAAATGAGACTTTGATAATCAGAAAAGTCACAGTATGGAATATGTGTGTCCATCATCTGAGGGTGGAAGCTATCAGAAACTTCCCCAATTGTGTTTTACTTTGCAGTCCATTTACACGTGGGGATTAATGGCCCAGCTCCTCTCAACAATAAGAGGCTCTGGGAAGACAGAGGTTGCTGAGTGGGGGCGGCCCAAGGGCCTAGTGATTACATCTAAATGGAGGATTAGCCCCGCCAATGGACCTTTTCAGATCAGGCTTGCACCCGAGGTCCTTGACCCTGGCATGTGCTGACCTCACAGAGTCGATGACCGCCTTTCTTTCTCTCCTTCTGTCTCCATAGCCACTGATCTGTTGTTCATGGTTCCAGTCACACTTAGGTTCTGTGATCCCAGCTTTTCGCTAGAATTGCCTTCTGGTTTATGATCTGTCCTTTTTTAGCTGTTGGTAAGCAGCCTACAGCCCGTGTAAATGAGATGCTGGAGCCCCGAGTCAGGCAGCCTGTAGATCTGAGTGGGGAGTGTGAGAATGGTCAAGCAACCAGGCAAATTAGCAGGGAAGACACACACACACACACACACACACACACACACACACACACACAAAGAAGAAGAAGAAGAAGAAGAAGAAGAAGAAGAAGAAGAAGAAGAACAACAACAACAACAACAACAACAACAACCAACCAACCAACAAAAAAAATGAAAACTCAGGGGTACTGGGCCACCACACCTTTGGTTCTGGGTTGAACCCAGCTATGACTAGACTTTCTTCACCATGGATGCTTGGGACCTTAAAGCCCAAGACTAACCTGCAGATGGCTGCAGGAAACTTGGGTACTAAGTTAATGGGTAGGAAATAATGGGGTGTCATGAGAGTGGCATTGTGGGTTGGGGACAGGTAGAGACAGGGGGAGGAGACTTCACATTGCCTGGAGGTCATCCCACAGCAGGCAGAGGATGGCAGAGGCTTGTTTCCGTGTGTATCCGTGTGTAGGCTGTGGGGAGAATGGTTCTTGTGCCGGGATGAAGGCGACTGAGTCTGGGAAGTAAACAAGTTGCAGTGAGGTCTCCAAGGCTCCCTTCCTCCCGGTATTCCCAATCTGTTTCTGTGGACCTAGGTCAGCAGGGGTTTCTGGACAGGCACGTGGACCCTAAGGTATTCTGTTATACTTGTGGGTCAGCCTGCTCTTTGAAAATGTTTTTGACAATGACATGAATTAGTAAGAACAATAAAGAACGTTAAAGCGGGGGTGTTCATCTACATTCCTACTGGAGGAACATGGTGATTGCCCATTGAGTCCTTTTTTTTTTTTCTTTTTTTTTTTTTTTGGTTTTTCGAGACAGGGTTTCTCTGTGTAGCTTTGTGCCTTTCCTGGAGCTCACTCTGTAGCCCAGGCTGGCCTTGAACTCATAGAGATCCGCCTCCCTCTGACTCCCGATTAAAGGCGTGCGCCACCACCGCCCAGCTTTTTTTTCCCCTTATCTTTATTTTTTTCCAACTTCTTACGGATTGCAACTCCACAGAGGCAGCTTTGTGTTTTGTCTCTTTTCTTGGAACACAGTATTATCTCCTCCTAATGCAGCCATTTTCTCCTCCCATCCGCCATTTTCTATCAGCTCACATTCCTCTGAGCTGGTCATTCACTGACTGATCCATTCTACTAAAACTCAAAATTTATCTTGTATTTTTTAAATTTTATTTTATGTGCATTGATGTTTGTCTGCATGTATGTCTATATGAAGGTGTCAGATTCCCTGGAACTGGAGTTATAGATAGTTGTGAGCTGACATGTGGGTGCTGGGAATTGAACCCAGGAAGCAGCCAGTGCTCTTATCTGCTGAGCCATCTCCCCAGAATTTACACCCCCTCCAGTCCCAGGTTAGATTTCCCTGCATGTGCTGTCTGTGTCAAACGGCTCTTCCTGCCACCACACTGGAAAGTGAGTTCACAGCCTCACAGATGCTTCACAAGGCTCCACCATTGAGCTTGTCCCATCTCCTAAGCTGGTCCTTGAATTCAACTGTCACACTGCCTTCCAAACCTCTTGCCAGTGTAGAGGTGTGTCAGAACTTGAGAGCTGTGACAGATGCTGGAGAAAGCAGTTTAAAGGAGCAACGGTTTGTTTGGCTCACGGTTTTAAGAGGTTTCAACCCTGGCCGGCTCCATTGCTCTGGCCCTCAGATGAAGCAGGACTCCTTGGTGGTGCGAGTGTGTGGAGATGGACAGCTGCCTCCCCGAGTTTGAAGTTTGTGGGAGGGCAGGTGGGCATTCTCGTTGAGCTTAATGAGATGTTCAAATAAAATGTTTCCCTTCATTTTTTACTTTGTTTTGGGCAAAGAGTGAGGAATCCTTTCTTCAAGGAAGTAATGGATACATCAACAGGGGTATGCATGTGTATGCTCTTTAGCGTAGCTGCTTTTATCCATTGAATGTCTCCATTCTTGTGGGCCTTTGGATACTTTGTATATGCCTTAATTAAAATCCTCAAGGGACTGGAGAAATGGTTCAGTAGTTAGGAGCACTTCCTGTTCCAGGGGATCCAAAGCTTTCTTCTGGCATGAGGCAATTGCACACACATGCCATACACTTGTGCTCACACATAATTAAAAATAAATCTTTTAAAACATCTTCAAGAAGTGTCCATTTTGCAGATGAGACTGTAGAGAACAGAGAGTCTTGGTGGTGTGCAGAAGGTCATGGAACTTAGATATGATAATATACATGCTCATCCTCGGATGACACCATGTGGGTGGACACAGGGCTGGGATGGATTGTCCCTAAAGTTCCACGCTGTCCCTGTCAAGGCCACTTCGTTCCCCATTCCTTCTCATCTGTGTCTTGTCCTGCTGGGCAGCCCTGCGTGGCCATGTGACAGCACTCTGCCCTGCAGACTTTATTATAGAATAAGAGGCTCATTCTTTTTCTCCTCATTTAACACAACGGAATAGCTCAGAGTGGTCTGTCAAAGGTATTTTATTTAGGCGAGACCACTTAAGAATGGGAGAAGTTTCCTGTTGAGAGGTTTTATATATGGGGTGTGTGTGTGCTCTCAGAGGCAAATGGATGCTTAAGTGTGTGTGAGGTGAAGTAGAGCAGGCTCCGCAAGTCTGGGGACCACTTAAGTCTGTAACCCTGGCTCTCCCGCCAGCTGTCTAGCTCTTCATTTCCCATTTGTGGGGCCCCTTGCCTGCTCTGACACCTGTTTAAATCTGCTGTTTCCATGACAGGACAGCATAGTAGGTGGCTGGAACAAGCAACCTCTCTGGGATGTTGACAGCCTGCCCCTCCTCCACCCACTGCTTCTGGAAAACCCATTTTTGGCCTTTGGTTTCAGCTACAAACACAGAGCCATATTTTCAGGGACCTCTCTCCTTGCTTGCAGTTGAGAGTTCAGCCTTGGGCAGGGTACCAAGTCTCTTGCAACCTAGGACAGCACTTGTGAAAGCATGGCTGTTACTCACACTCAGGGGAAACCAGAGCTCTTTGCAAGCATGTTATGTAGACTTTTCTATGAAGTCACATGGTGTTAAACTTGCTTGATGACAGTGATTGACATCCCCAGACAGGACATGCACTCTGAACAGGGGCAGTATTAGCTCCACTAGACAGGCAGGAGGCTATAAATCAATATTGATTCATACATTGTTTAGCTTTTAAAATTTATTAATTAAAATTTTTATTTTATGTGTATGAGTGCCTGCCTGCATTTATGGATGTATACCGTATGCATGCCTGGTGCCTGTGGAGGTCAGAAGGGGGTGTCAGATCCCCTGGAACTGGAGTTACAGTTTTGAGCCCCCATGTGGATGTTGGGAATGGAGCTTAGGTTCTCTGCAAGAGCAGCAAGTGCTGTTAACTAAAGAGCCATCTTTTCAGCTCCTAATTAATTGCTTTTAATTAGCATAGAAAGTGTTAGGTTTTAGTTTTATGTTTTAGTTTATGCCATTTTCAAATAAAATTTGTTTTTGATTCTCCTTGCCCTTCTCTCTTTTCTGTATCCCCCACTCTTCCACCTCTGAAACCTTCCTCTTGATTTATGTGTCATGTGATGTATCATGTGTCCTGTCGCCACCCCCCTTCCTCAGTGTCCCCTCCCCTCCTCTTCCCCCTTCGTCTCTCTAGATTCTCTGGTTTCGTAGTCTAAGCCCGCATTCACACCCACTTACACACATACGTGCAAACGTTGAAATCTAGGATCCCCATGCAAGAGAGAACATGGGGTATGTTTCTGAGTCTGGATCACTCCCGTTTGTGTAACATTTCAGAGTCATCCATTTTCCTGCAAACTTTACAACTTTGTGTTTCTTTACCACCTAACAAAATTAGATTATATCAGTGTAGCACATTTTTAATATCTGTTCATCTGTTGGTAGATAGCTAAGTTGATTCTATTTCCGTGCTATAGTGAATTACGTGTTTTTTCTTGAAGGCAGGGTTTCTCTGTGTAGCCTTGGCTGTCCTAGAACTCTCTCTGTATGTCAGGCTGGTCTCAAACTCCAAGATCCCCCTGCCTCTGCCTCCTGAGTGCTGGGAATTGAAGGCATGCCCCATCTCCCAACTTTGCTTGCTTAATTTTTAAAGAAAAATATTGAAACTAAGTAAAATGCACATCTAGAAAAGTGCACAATTTTAAGTGTGCAGCGGATGGATTTTTACGAGTAGAACACACCTGTGGATACAGCACATAGATCTGGAGACATGTCACAGCCTCAGTACTGTCTCAAAGGCAAGTCCCAAGTCAGTGGATAGTGCCTTAGATTTGTTTTTGTTCTTGATAATCAGGGAATCACACAGTATATATATAGTCATGAGTCGTATAAGAATAGAGAGATGTACTGAAACGTGTTCCTGACCTTCAGTGAACACTGTAGAGTCCTTGGCCCAGATTCGGATGGCTGGGATGTTGCTAGGTGCTAGACTCTTGTGGGACTGCATTAGAGTGTGAGGTATGTCTGCACGAGGTCTGTTTGCTTCCCACGCTTCATTCCCACATGCCTGCACTTGTCTGTGTTTGGCTTCTTTGGCTCATGACTATGTTTGTGAGACTCACCCACCTGTAATTCTCACCTCTAAAAGCCTGTCCTGCTAATTTTTCTCTGGAAAAATTTACTAGTAGAAAAACAATTTAATAGTAGATGACTCATCAGTTAAGAGCACTGGGTGCTCTTCCAGAGGACCTGGGTGGAATTCCCAGCACCCATGTGGTGGCTCACAACCATCTGTCAGTCCAGTCCCAGGGGATCCAACCCCTTCTTCCGGCCTCTGCGGGCACCAAGAACACATGTGATGTACAGACACACATGTAAACAAAACCCCACTACCCATAAAATAATTTAAATAAGTTCCATAGTGACGTGCACACAGGAGATTTTGCTCTCATCACTGTGAACCTCTTTCTTGTGTCTTTGGACAGTGTCTTGTGTCTTGGTTTCCTCTAAATCCGTGGTTCACACACATTCGAGTGTGCATTCTGTCTTGGACTTCTGCTTTCAGAAGGTAGGGCATCCCCCGTAAGGGCCCGAACTGGGCTCTGTTTCTCCCCTCCTGCTCTTTTCTCAGGCTGATGGTTTTCCTCATTTTTCCAGGCCCATGTAGTAGACATTGAGCAATGTCTCTTACAAAACAAACAAACAAACAAACAAACAAACAAACAAACAAACAAACAAACAAACACAAAACCCTCATGCTACCAAATGTCTGATTGTGGCATTATTTGAACATTGGGTCTTGGTAAATGTGTTAGTTAAGAGAAAACTGCTGGGAAATGGTGAGCTCTAAATCCAAAGACACACACACACATTCTCTTTGTCTCTCTCATACATGCATGCACGCACACACTTGGAAAGACGTGTGAAGTTGGAGGCCAAAATGGAGTGGTAGTGTCCACCAGAAGCCACCGGAAGCTGAAGGAGAATAGCCTTTTGCCTATGGCCTCTAGAGGGAGTGCAGCCCTGGGGACATCTTGGGCTCCTGGTGTCCGTAATGTGAGAGACTTCCTGTTTCATTTTGTTTTGTTATGTTTATACATTGTCTCACTATGTAGCTCAGGCTGGCCTCAAACTTGTGATCTTCCAGCCACAGGTTCCCCAGTGTGCTTGACCACACCCAGGTCCAGCTGGAGGAAACTAGTTCACTTTGCTTGTCCTCTTTCCTGGACTTGTGTGGCAAGTCCTCTACGACGCTCTGCCCTGACCCCCCTGAGGATGTCCTCCCTTCAGGGGCCAGCCCTGTGTGTAAACCATGTCGGAGGTGTCATTCTGGGTCAGAGTTTGTTAGAGCTTCCGAGCAGTGAGTCCTGTTCCACAGCCCTTCCTCTGCCCCTTCCACCTCACCTCTTGCTCACTTAGCTCCAGAGCGGCCGATTTCAGAACATGGCTGTGCTGGGCTTGGGGAGTCCTGGGGAAGCCTTTGAAGCTTTCATGGCTCCCACCTGTCTGGAGGACTCCTTGCTTTTGGCTTCTGGCATTTAGATGAATTGCTGGCCTCTGGGGTGGGTCGAGTATTGTGTGTGCTTGATGTTTGCAAACACAACACGCTCTTGTGTTCAGGCACAATCATGCGAAATGATGAAGGGCAGCCGTTGGGCAGAGGGGGACCTCAGACCTGTGATCAAGGCAGCCTGAGTTTGTGCTGTTTGGCCTCCTGCACCGAGCATCCATTTATCCAGGTCTCACATTGCACACTTTCAGTTACCTGTATAGATTGGCCATGGTCTGAGGACGATAGTTGTCTTGGCTTGTTGAAGAGAAGCAGAGAACACAGTCAAGGGACTTTTATCATTGTAGTGTATTGTATTTGCTCCATTTCCTACCGTCTCTTACTACTGTGTCTAACTTAGGCACTGGTTGATATGTCCAGGAAAAACAACCCGTGTTACATAAAGGCTCAGGGATCTGCTGAAGGTCTTGGATAAGGAATGAACTTGTATCACTTATGACCTTGCCCAGGGGCCCAGTTTCCTTATCCCACATGGCGATGAGCAGCTACTCCTAAGACTGCTGTGAGACTAAATGAACTCTTTCCTGAGAATGCCCTGTCAGGCATGGTGTATGGTGGGGACCCAGAACGTTCCCAGTCCCCAGTCTCTGGTCCCTTCTTGCCTGTGTAGTAAGAATCAACACAGCCCTATCATTTGGGATCTACTCTGCTAGCGAACCATCTTGGAGAGTGTCTGAACTCTGAGGCGGAGGCGATGAGGACAAAACTGGGTGATGAGTACAAAACTGGACAGAGGAATGGCATGGGGCTCCCCCAAGGCACCCAGCAGCATGCAGTTCAAGGTGCTCAGAGCTTTGCGGTGTTTCCAGTGGGGCCATCTTTCCATGCAGCCCCGTGAGACTCTTGCCCATATGCTTCATGAATGCCCAAACGTCCACGCTCACCTGCCTGTGCTTTAGACTTACGATGGCGTGATGGTTCATCATTGTCCACCTGATGGGATTTAGAATTACCATGGGAACGTATCTCTGGCTGAGGAAAGACCCACCCTGCGTGTGGACAGTAGCTCATGGGCTGAGGTTCCTGGACTCAAGGAAAGGAGGAAAGCCAGCATGCATTCTGCTCCCTGGTTGAATGCCGTGTGACGGGCCACCTCACACTACTGCCACCATGCCTTGACTTCCAGGATGTACCGCGCCCTCAAACTGTGAGACGGAGTAAACGCTTCCTCCCTGAAGTCGCGTTTGCCAGGCGTTTGGGTCAGAACAACCAGAAAATCACCAATATAGATGATACAAGGACACTGGGGTGGGAAGACAGGGTGGTATCACGGACACTGAGGAACTCGCCCAGAGGAACCCTTCCAGAATTCTTGGCGGGCTCGAGACTTAAAATGGACAGAAGTTTTGACCGGGTAGCAATAAATGAAGTTTCAGAAATGCCTGCTGTGGACTCTTCTCTGATTTGCGTTGGAAAGGGGCAAAGCCCAGACCATTAATCCAGGGAGCTTAGATTCCTGTCCAGTACGGTTGTTCCCTCAGTGAAAAGCAGTACATTTAAGGACTTGTTAGTGAGAAGTGGTGTAGTAGAAAAGCAGTATCCTTCCAGCCAGTGTCTGAGAGTACAGTGATGTGTTTGGTATCACTTCCTGGTGTGGCCTCTCACACTGGGAGGTGATGTCTCTTTCTCCTCCGTTTCTGTCTCTCCCTTATGTTTTCCATGACATGAAATATGTTCAATGTTTGGAGCTGAAACTCACCTTTGGAGTGATTCTCCCGATTCCAGGCAGCTGTTTCAGATAAGACCCAAGGTCTGTTTGTCTCCTTAGGGCAGCCCTAAAGGTCATGACCCCTCTGGGGGTCCAACGACCCTTTCCCACGGATCACCTACGATCATCATCGGGAAACACAGATATTTACATTATGATTCATAATGTAGCAAAGTTACAGTTATGAAATAGCAACGAAAACAGTGTTATGGCTGGGGGTCACCACAGCGTGAGGAAGGAACTGTATTCGAGGGTCACAGCATCAGGGAGGCTGGGAGCCACGGTCTTAGAAAAGCCTAACATTTTCTGTATTGGACACGTAGATCAGAGTCCCTCCACCTGAGGGAATTTGTTGTCTGACCTCGGACCCTCCTGACGACACTCTGTAGCTCTCTGGCTGCCGTGGTCACCGGTCTGAGGGTCAACTACAGACTGAGTTTCCAAGTTCATGGTTACCTTCAGTTGTAGGCCTGACACACCTGGGAACCCTCAGTAGAGGAGTCTCCCCTTGGGGTTGGCTGTGGGACACTTTCTTATTGCTGATTGATGGAGGAGGCCCCATCCCACTGTGAGCAATGCCATCCCTGGCTGGGTAGGTGGTCTTGGGGTGTATAAGACAGGTAGCTGAGCAAGCCAGAGGCAGTGAACCAGCCAGTAAGCTGTGTTCCTTTGTGGCCTCGGCTTCAGTCCCTGCCTCAGTTTCCCTTGATGATGGACTGTAGTGTGTAAGCCAGATAAACCCCCTTCTCCCCCAGTTGCTGTTGGTCCGTGTTGTATCTCAGCAATGGGAACTGAACCAGGACACCTAGTAAGAAAGGGAAGAACGTAGGACCCATTATTGCCGACTCTAGTATTGACCATGTGCTGGTGTGATACCACTTATCATTCACTGCGATAAAGTAGGTTATTCAATTCCACTTAACCTTTAAGTTTCTAAATGTGGCTACTAGACAATTTAAAATTATGTGCTTGTTGGATAGCCTTGGTCTAGAGAAAGCCTTTCTTGGTAGAGTGTGGAAGGATGTTGCTATGGTTTGGGTGATAAGTGTCCCTCAAAGGCATGTCTTAAAGGTTGGGTCTCAAGAGTAGCCTGTCGAGATGGGGTGGGACCCTTAAGAGGCATCCCTAGTGAGAAGTTTTTGGATGATAGGTGTGTGTCCTGGCAGAGGATCAATACACGCCTGCCCTCTTCGCGTTCATGGTCTTTTTGTTTTCTTCTTGGCCATGAGGTGAGCAGTTTTTCTCTTCCATGGGCACCTAACATGCTCAGAATGCTGTCTGGCCACAGGCGCAAAGGAGTAGGGCCACTGACCATGGGCAAGAACTCCAGAAACAGCCCAAGTGAATCCTCTGTTTTTCTGTGTGTCTTTGTTTCTCTCTTCCTTTTTTATTTTATTTTTTTTATTTTTCGAGACAGGGTTTCTCTGTGTAGCTTTGTGCCTTTCCTGGATCTCGCTCTGTAGACCAGGCTGGCCTCGAACTCACAGAGATCCATCTGCCTCTGCCTCCTGAGTGCTGGAATTAAAGGCGTGCGCCACCACCTCCCTCTCTTTTCCTTTATTAAGACAACAGTATTCTACTAGGTAGCCCAAGCTGGCCTTGAACTCAGGGTCCTCCTCCTCCAACTTCTAGAACGCTGAGATCACAAAGGTGTCCATCATAGCTGGCTCATTAGTCAGCTCGTCACAGTGACCAAGGGCCGGCTGACATAGACAGCCCCATTGTTCTTATTTTAGGAACCCCTCAATTCTGATGCTCTCCCGACCTGACAAGTTTGTTTGGAGCCTGGGTGTGGGAAGACTAATTAGAAGAGTAAGCCACTTCTAATGAGTGAGTTTTCATAGCTAGCTGCTTGGAAATAGGAATTTTTTTCTGAAGCGAAATTAATTTGACAAATTTTGAAGACTAGTAGGGCATGATCTCGGGGGCTTCCATGAGTAATAACAGTGCCACACACTTAATTACCTGACCCCTTTAAATACTTAAGAATAAAGATGCCAGAGTAATCAAAAAACCCCAAAATAGTTGGGGAAAATTAATCACAGTCTGAAAGCCAGTGGTATGCACACACGCGCACACACACACACTCACACACACACACACTCACACACACATACACACTCACACACACACACACTCACACACACAGACACACACACACAGGTCAATATGTACACATATAGATACACACAGACACACATACATGTCAATATGTATACATATAGATACACACAGACACACAGACATAGACACAGACACACACACACACACACACACACACACACACACACACACACACTCGGCACGGCGGGGTATTTGTAGGTTTCCCCTCATAGGTACATGGGTGCTGGAGTGATTTCTGGCCTATGGTCTGTGTGGTCTCCACGGTCAGAAGGAGCCGTCACCTCATCGAAAGGCTCCGTGCACAAGGATCACGTGGCCATCTTGTTTGCTGCTGCCTTCCTGTTTGTTTTCTTCCCTGTGGCCACTGGTTTATTTCCCTCTAGAGGTTCAAATCCTTGTAATGACAGAGGCTTTGTGTGTGTCTGTGTGTGTCTGTATGTATACGTATTGACGTGTGTGTCTGTATATATACATATTGACATGTGTGTATGTCTGTGTCTGTCCACATGTATATATATTGATGCGTGTGTATGCAGGGGCACATGCACATAGGTGTGCTTGCATGTGGAGGCCAAATGTCGAGTTAGGTGTCTCCCTGGGTCTCATTTTTTGAGGTGAGGTCTCGCCCTGAATCTGGGGCTCACTGATTTGCCCTGACTGGCTGCTCCAGGGACCCTCTGGTCTCTGCCTGTGCCATGCTTCAGTGATAGGCACAAGCTTCTTCATTGACCGTTTATGCCGGGGACCTGAACTTAGGGGTTCTGCCTGCGTGGTCAGCGCTTACCGACCGAGCCATCTCCCTAGAGATCTCCTGTTTCTTAACTCCTAGACTGGAGGACAGAGCATGGATATGGATATTCAGGAGTATTTTTAATACAGCCAGTTAGTAGTTGATACAACAGTGGATCATTTATCTGCTATCCTGCCCTTCTTCCTCTTGTCCATTTTGTCCTGTTTTTTTTTTAAGACCCCCCACTTCCATTTTCTCCCCCTTCCCCATTTTTTTTCTTTTGAGATATGGAGGACATGGAAAAGTCCTGACAAGATTCCGCTACTTTATCCGATGCCCTTTCTTTCACTCCTGAGGTCTTAGCTTATTGTGTGTGTCCTTTTATTTTTTTATTGGCCTATTCTGTCCTTCTTGTACAGTCTCTCACCAAGACAGGATCCAGGGGTTGGAGCGCCCCCCCCCAACCCCACCCCAGTGCCCTGTGCGGCCTCCCAGGGCTGGCTCCCAGCATGGTCCCGCCCTGGCCCAGGGCCAGCTTAGATGTGTAGGTGGGGAGCTGTGCAAACGCTCTCTTCTACTGGTGAGGGAGTTGATTGGACAGCGGAGCAGGGGTCCTCACAGGCTTGGTGGAGGCCTGGTTCTGCTTAAGCTCTTCCGAACAGAGAAGGAGGCGGTAAACAGTCTGCTAATGAAATCCGTAGGTGGCAGTGAATTCAGAGGTGTTGTAAAGCTCTGGGCACACAGAGCACAGACGGAGAGGATTCTGGGAAAACGTAAAGAGCGGGAGGAAGGTGAGGCTAGGCTCTGGGAGATGGTATGCTGCCTGGAAAAATACAAACGGCCATCTGGAGCGAAACTGGCCGGGGCTGCTGCCCTGCGGGGTACAAATCAGAGCGGAGCCAGAACTGAGAAGCCCTGTTTCTTGTTCTTGAGAATTAATAGGGATTGTTTATTATTTTAACTCCTGGATTCATTACTCGGGAGCAGAGCCAGCCCCACCGTCACCTGGGTATGTGAGGCTCTGCCTTCCAGGTGAACAGAAAGGAGGCCTCCTGCGGTCTGTGCGTTTCCAGGCAGGGCCCAGGGGCCTGGAGGTTAGTTCTGGGGACAGGCCATGGGGCTGAACAGCTGGTGGAGGCAGCTGGCTGCTCACGGTGGACTAGAAGGGGCCCGTGGTCCAGGAGTCTGTCCACCACGAGGCTGCCGGGGTTGGTTGTTGGGTTGCCCCGTGGTTTGTGGCTCTGTAGGTGTTTGCCGGCCTTCTCTAAGCTCTGTGTTTTAGACACTCCATAGCCACACAGTGTTCCCGAGTACTCACTGAGTTGTTTGAAAATCTACACTCTCACGATGGGAGACAGAACAGCCTTAAGTGAAGAAGGGGCGTTTTGGGGTTAGAGTTGCTGACAATGTTGACCAAGTTGTTTAATTTCTCAACCTCAGTTCTTTTGTCTGTAAAATGGCTGTGTGTAGCTCACAGTAATATCCGAGTCCCTGGGAGATGGTACCAGATGTGGTTGTTGCCCCTTGAGATGATGTTAGGAGTAGTCTGTGGTAAAAGGGTTTTGCTTTGGGCTTTTTTTTTTTTTTTTTTTTTGTACACAGGGTCTTACTCTGTAGCTCACATTGTAATCAAGCTCAGCTTGGGGTTATAATGGCTGTGATAAGCAAGGGCTGAAGCAAAGAGGTGGCCGGGTCAATGATGACTGGCCACGGGATACATCCCCGGGCAGGCCAGAGCAGAGTGGATCCCTTCTGTGTGAGCAGCAGTTTGCATGGCGTTCCCTGGGTCGCCCTGAGTGGAAGGGGCAGGGAGTTGGCAATGTCCTCAGGAGTTAGAGGAGAGGTGACACTAGGTTTTGGAGTCTGAAGTTTCCAAACACCTGTCAGTGCGGCCACCTTGTGGTGATTTTGGCTTCACATTTGAGGAGGATCTATTTTAGGGAGGAGAAACATGGCCTGATTTGTGTCCTTTATTATTTATTCCTCCTGGGCCTGAACTGGGCATGTAGCCCTGACCCACAAGGTCTTAAATTCCCCCAAAGGAAATTCTGATAAAGCAGACTTCTTCCGAGATAGATGTGGGAGTGTGTGCCCGC
Source organism: Peromyscus aztecus (assembly GCA_902168405.1). NCBI lineage: Eukaryota > Metazoa > Chordata > Mammalia > Rodentia > Cricetidae > Peromyscus > Peromyscus aztecus. Next base: position 17,903 of record CABHPQ010174741.1, read on the forward strand.
CGCCTCCTTCTCTGCCCTCCGTGGGCCGGGAGTGTGTGCCCGCCGCCTCCTTCTCTGCCCTCCTTGTTCCTGGATGAGCCTGCTGCCTCCTTCAGAACCTTAACCCTGTGAGAGCGGCAAGCAGACCACGGTCACGAACCCATTGTTCATTCTGCATCCGGTTTCTCTCCTTAGCCCCGTGAGGATGGGGCTCCTTGCTGTCTCTCTGCTTCCCACCATCACTGGACTGTTTGAAAGATTATTGGGGGATTTCCCCTCTGTGTGTTTCCTAAAAGGGCATGCTGAATAGAACTGAATTTTCACCCCGATGTTTTAATTGGAGGTGAGCTGCTTGGTGCGTGCCTGTGGCTCCCTGTTCCTTGGAATATCTTGCTTGTTTAGCCCCCCCCACTTCTGTCTTCAGGCTTCCTCCATATCCATTTCTCTTTCTGAGTTGATGTTGATGCTGAGGTTTCGTTTACCTCCTTGTGTGGTTGGAGCACAGATCTCTACTCTGAACATCCTTTCTCATCTCAGATGTGCCAACCCTGTGATGTTCATCTCGAAAACAGCCCGTCAGTCCACTGGACTCAACAGACATGGTGCCCACTCTCTGGTCCTGTTATTAAGGAGAACTTTCTTTGGGAGAAAAATTACGTCCAGAGAGCAGTGCTTTGACCTTGGAGAAACTCAGTAGATCAGGAAGGTGGAGATTGGGAGAGGGTAGGAGAGTCCATTGTTGGGTTTGACTTGGCAACTCCTATGACCTTCCTTCCATCTTTGGATTTTGTGATGAGTGGCAGGTTGAGATATGGAGGGGACAGGTAGCTCTTGACTGGATGGCATTAGCCTCATACTTTCCCTCTGGAAGTACCTTGCCCAAGAAGTAAATGGTTAAACTTTGAGAAATCCTCTCTGAACTGAGTAATTCACCAAGGCACAAAGGGAGCTGGCAAAAAACACCTGCTAGGTCTGTGTCAGCAAGTGTCTTACTCATCTTCATTTCCATCAGAGTAGGTAACCAGTAAGTGCTTATTGTTTCAACAGCTGATTAGCTGTAGTTTGAATTGCTTTTGCCTGAAGACAGAAGTTCGTTAGGTGTCTTAGTTGCTACCCAGGTAACTACTCAGGGTTATTACTGCCTGATGGAACACCATGACCAAAAGCAAGTTGAGGAAGAAAGGTTTATAGACTGAGGCTCCCTCCTCCTCTCAGATGCCTATAGCTTGTGTCAAGTTAACATAAAACTATTCAGCACATTAGTGTTTGGAATATTTGCAGAGATGTTTCCAGTACAGCTTTCCTAATCCCACCAAATGCTCTGCAATCCACACTCACAAAGTTGTAGGGATATCTCTGTCTATCTATCTATAGTAAAAAAAAAAAAATCTAATTAAAATATAATTTACATTATCTCCCCTTCTTCTCCCTAAGGTGTTTTCTTTTAAGAATTATTTTTATTTTTAATTAAGTATATGCAGGTGTGTCTATGTGGGGGTGTGGGGGTGTGCATGTGAGTGTGGTTGCCCATGGAGGCCAGAAGAGGGCATCAGATCTCCTGGAGCTGGAGTTATAGGAAGTTGTGAGCTCTGTGTTCTGGGAACTGAACCAGAGTCCTCTGCAAGAGCATTCAGTCCTCTTAACTGCCAAGCCATCTCTCCAGCCCTGGGGGAGATTTCCAATATCAGATTTTCAGAGTAGGGGTGCTCAGTCTGTGTCACTGAGATGTGGGGAGGAGTAAGTGACTTGTGTGTGATGCTGGATGTTTACCCTGATTGGGCAGCTACAGAAGCATTCACGATAAAGTCACTCCTGACACCTGGGCACCAAGCTGTTGCAGAGCTCTAGCTCTCGGGCAGGCTCTGATTGGTCCTGATGGTCTGTTTCCCTCCTCCAAAGCTCTCAGAATTAAAGTCCTCCCTGCTGCAAAGACTTGTTGCCGTCTAACAAGGAAACAGACTGTGGACTCCTGCTTCTGGGGTTCACTAGTGGGTGCTGGGTCTGGAATTCAACTTACTTATTTTTATTTTATTTTTTATCTCGGTCATGGGAATTATGATGCTTGGAGGGTGGGCTGAGAATGTGATTATCTCCTCTTTATTGATGAACAAACTCATGTCCCAGAAAGACACTGGTGTAAGATCATATTGTACGCCAGCTGGAGCCTCCAAGCTCCTGGCCGTGTGTTCGAGGCTGTAGTGTCCTGTGCTGTCGCTTTGAGATGAGATAACCTGTGCTCCTCGGTTTCCAAGTCTGAGTATCTTTAAGTCCTCCCTGGGTGGTGCAGATGCCTTACTCTTTGCTGACGATTGCTGATTGCTGCTGTTTCCAGAAGGACATCCCTTCTCCCAGCCTCTCCAAGATCGCACTGCATGGGGCTTCTCCGTGACAGCATCGAACCAGTTAACGATTCACTTCAGTAGGTTATTTTTAGTGAAAACTGCACCCAGGAAAGGTTCAAGCTGTGCCTTTTATGTCTTATTGCTATAGCTCTGCTCTTTGACGCCATTTGTAAAGAGAAAGATAAATATAGCTTATGTATTAGGTTTGATTTATCTCTCTTTGCGGGTAAGAATCTTGTTTTGCACATGAGTTAGGGACTCCTAACTGGGCATAGGGACTCATGTGTGTAATCCCGGCACCCGGGAGGCTGATGCAGGAGGATGGTCATGAGTTCAAGGCCAGTATGGGCTAAAGAGTGAAATCCTATTTCAGTATGTAAAGACACTTGCTGTCAAGTCTAATGGCTTGAGTTTGATTCCCAAGATCCATGTGGTGGAAAGAGAACCAACTCTTGCAAGTTCTCCTCTGACTTCACACAAGTGCGGGGGTCTGTGTACACACACACACACACACACACACACACACACACACACACACACACAAATAAATACATAAATAGATAGAATGGGAAAAAATTCAAAAATCAAAAAACCCAACCCAGCCAACCAAAAACCCTACCCCAGACTTACAACCAATCAATCAACCCCGTTCCCCAACAACACCACACGGCACAGTGTTGGGGACAGTGACAATGGTATCTAAAGCTTTACGTGACGACTGTCCCTTCAGATTGTGCCGAAACTTATTTTACAACTGGATGCTAAAGTATGACTTTTCTAAATTTTAATGGCAGATTTAGCGGTGGATGGCAGAGGCCTATAATCCCAGCACTCAGGAGGTGTGGGTAGATGAGCTTCAAAGTCATTCTCTTTCTACAGTGAGTTCAAGGCCAGCTCTGGCTGTGTGAAACTGTGCCTCAGAAACTAAACCAAACCAAACAAAATAAAAATAAAAAATCCTCCTCAAACCCAGACCAAAGATAAATGATAGAATTTGTGGTTGTAGCTTAAAAACTTGTCACCATGAAATTCTGGGGCATGTCACCAGGAGGGGAAAGAGACATCCTGATTTGTTACTTAAACTGGTGAAATTAAAAGAAACTTTCTGGTCATCACTGTGTTCAGTGTTGTCTGTGATTGATTGCCAGTGATCTCATATGCCCCAAACTATTTTTCACAAGACTCATTTGGGGGAAAAAGCCTTCCAGGTGTTGTTGCACATCTGTGCAGGTAGCGTCCTTTTAGAGAACTCACGAATCGCTTGTACTGATGTCCAGGCTCCGCTTAGGCAAGGGCCTCTCTGTCGCACACAAGCGTGCTTAATGGCTTCGTGGTGGTGGCGGCGTCACCGTGAGTCGTTTCTTCACAGTTAGAAGTCCTTAGGGAGGCCAGTGGTGCACGTCTGTTTCACTTTCTCATTTGTGTCGTGAGAGCCGGAGCTCAGAGAGCTTGAGCAATTGACTCAGGGGTTTATAGCTTAGATTTTCAGGATCTCTGGAAGGATGGTTAGGAAAAACTGGAGAGACCTCATTTTGAATTTCAGTGACACTTACTAGGTGGCATTTTGCCAGCCCTTCAACAGTGTCCAGCTACCTGATCGTAAAGTAGAAAGCCAACTTCACTGAGAACTTTAGGACTGGAGAGATGGCTCGGTTCATGAGAGCACTTGCTGTTCTTGCAGAGGATCTGGGTTTGATTCCCAGGACCCACATCAGGCCAGTGACAGCCCTCTGTAACTCTTGCTGTAGGGGATCCTCATGCCTCTGCAGGCACCTACACTCAACGTGTATATACCCATAGACAGACAGACAGACAGACAGAGACACACCTACACAATTTAAAGAATAATTTTATCATGAAGCTTTCGTTTTAAAGAAGGTGGCAAGAGCTGTGGTAATTGAGTGTAAACCTTGCACTGGGGTTGTGGTTTGCCTGGCCTTCATAAATTCAATATTCAGCCTTGGATAAACTGGCTGTGGTAGCACACACCCGTAATGCCAATACTTGGGAGGTATAGGCAAGAGGATCTGGTGCTTAAGGGTGTTCTTGGCTACATGAGTTCTAGACCATCCTAGACTACACGAGTCTCCATCTATTAAAACACAAGAAAGAAAGAAATCGAGGGCTAGGTATGGGGCAGTAAAAAGTGTGGCGGGTGTGGGTGAGCTTGTGGGTGTTACCTCTAACCCACAGATGGGAGAGCTAACAGCCATCTCTTTTAAAGAAGTTTTGGGCTATGCACAGGGAAAGCCGTTGGTGTAAGAGTGTGCAGTGGGTGAGAGGCAGCATGGGGGGTGTTTGGCGTGCACCTGCTCTGGGGCAGGCTGTGCTCGTTCATGCTCACAGTGCCTAAGCCCCCGACACATTGAAGGCCCAGGTCTGTTCCGGGATTTATGGTTACCTTATGAGGCAGGTGTTTCTTCGCCATTTAGAGGAGGTGGCAGAGGCCCAGGGAGTTTTTAATTGACCCAGTGCTGGGAACTGGAGAGTAAAGCCAGTTGGATTCGGCTTCGGAGTTCAAGGCCTGTGGCCACCGCTTACATTACATAATGCTTCTTTATGTTAATAAGCAATATAAATCTCTACTAGGATGGCTGCGAAGTGCCTTTGGCAGCCCGTGTTGCTTCAGCTGTCTGAAAGGAATGGCTTTCATAAACATGGAATGGGTACTGGATTTTCACTTTGGGATAATTCACATTACAGAAGTGGGAAAGGTCATTACTACAGGAGTCCCAGCAATCCCTCAGGCCGTGGACAGGCAGTTTTCCTTTTGGGTACCCGATGACATGTGTGCTTAAAAGACAAATTTCATGAATGGAGTTTTTTTTTAAATTTTTTAAAATTTAAAAAAATTTTTTTTTATTTTTTTAGACAGGGTTTCTCTGTGTAGCCCTGGCTGTCATGGAACTCACTCTGTAGACCAGACTGGCCTTGAACTCATAGCGATCCACCTGCCTCTGCCTCCCAAGTGCTGGGATTAAAGGCATGCACCACCCTTGCCCGGCTCATGAAGGGAAATTTATATCGAGTAAGCAGGAGTAAAACCTCACCCAAAATCCCATTATTTTTCTTGCATGCCCGTGTGTGTATGTGTGAGTGTGTGTGTGTGTGTGTGTGTGTGTGTGTTGATGTGGACTGAACCCAAAGACGTGGTTTAGCTATGTGCTCTACCACTGAGCCACACCTAGCCACACCATCTTTTAAATACCTGTTGCTCTATTTCAGAATTTTTATTGTGGTTAACCATGTCTGAGATACAGTGTATCATTTAAATCACTTTTCACGTCTGGTTCCCTGCCACTAAGTACATCTACAAAGTAGCCATCATCACCCATTTCCAGAACTTTCTCCTTCCTTCTGGAAACTTGGCATTCATGCAGCATTAACTCCATGGTTTTCCCCTCCACGCAGTCCCTGGACACCATCTTTCTCTATCTCAGGGTTTGACTATGCAGACTGTATCACAGAGCTAGAGTTATATACTATTTGGCTTTTGCTCCTGGCTCATTTTATTTGGTATCAGTGTCTTCCGGTTTCATCGACATTGCAGTGTGTGTCAGAATTACCTTCCATTTTGAGGATATGCTACCTTTTCTTTTTCTGGTTATCTTTACATGGACACATGTTTGCTTCCATCCTTATAAAAAAAAAAAGATTTATTAGCTGAATGTGGTGGTGCATGCCTTTAATCCCAGGACTTGGGAGGCAAAGGCAGATGGATTTCGTTGACTTCCAAGGCCAGCCTAGTCTACAAATTGAGTTCCAGGACAGCCAGGACTACACAGAGAAACCCTATCTCGAAAAACAAAACTAAAGCAAAACAACAACAAAAAGATTTTATTGTGGTGATATTTTGTTTGTGCTCTAACAAATAAAGCTTGCCTGGAGATCAGAGTTCGGAGCTGGCCACTAGTTACCCATAGAAGCCAGGCAGTGGTGGCACATACCTTTAATCCCAGCACTTGGCATCTCATGCCTTTGATCCCAGTACTTGAGAGGTGGAGACAGGAAGTGATCTGGCTGGGCAGAGAGAGGAATATAAGGCAGGAGGAGACAAGAGCTCAGCCCCTTTCAGGCTGAGGAGTTGGCGAGGTAAGAGGTGGTGGCTGTGGCTTGTTCCTTTGTCTCTGATCTTTCAGCATTTACCCTGATATCTGGCTCCGGGTTTTTATTATTAAGACCAATTAGAATTCGCTCTACAATTTATTTATTTTTTATTATGTGTGTGAGAGTATGTGCACAGGAATGTAGATACGTTCAGAAGTCAGAAGAGGACACTGGATTCCCCAGAGCTAGAGTTTTAGGTGGTTGTTAGCTGTCCAGTGTGGGTGCTGGGAACCAAATTCAGGTCCTCTGCAGGAACAGTCGTGGTCCTTAGCCACTGAGCCATCTCTCCAACCATCCTTCCAGCTGTTGACGTCTGTGACTAGGGCTTCTGTCACTCAGAAAGTTCCCTCTTTCAGGTCTTCACCCAGAGTTTGGATTGCTGGATTGCAGTGGAATTCTATATTGAATTTCTTGATGTGCCATGTGTTGTTTCCGGCGTACCGCAAGGGCTCCAATTTCTCCACATCCCTGCCACACATTTTTCCCCCTGATGATGACCGTCTAAGTGGATGTGGAATGATGTCATGTTATAGTTTGATCTGCATGTCCCTTATGATCATAGATGTTGAGTATCATTTCATGTGCTTGTTATGATTATTCCACAGGCTACTGTGTGCTTCTGGTAGCTGTCCCTACATCCTTTCCCAGCCCTGGCTAGAATCATAATCTTCACACTAGCTCAACCGATGATATTTCATACATTCCACCAATAGTTATAGGAACCAACCAGTAGGGTTGGTGTTCTGGGGACGTGTGAAGGTATATTTCAGACTTGAATGGTGAGTGATGTATTGAGTGAGACTCTTCACTACCCATAATCCTCCATGGCTGGGATCTAGCAGCAGCCTGTCATGAGCACCACAGGGCCACACACATAACGCACACTTCTGGATTCTGAGCAGTAGTTCTGGGGTTATTATGACATGAGAGAAGTCTCAGGGAGGGCCCTCCTCGACTTTTCTTTACATAGCTCTGTGAGCTCCTCTGCTCATTTCAGTCATTAATGAGATCATGTGAGGCGGTTTAGAAGATGCTTGCTTATGGAGACGGGGTGGGGATGGCGTGACGGTGGGAATGGTGTGGTGGTGGGCAGCTCTGTGGCAGCGAGGGCTGGTGGCATCTGCTTGCTCATACCCCGGCAGTTCAGGAGCAGAGAGGTTGATGTGAACCCTCACAGCCTGTTCAGTGACCCATGCCCCCCCACCCCGGCCCTGTCTTTCAAAGGTTCCATAACCTCCCAAAACAGTGCCACAAGGTGGGGACTGTGCATCCAAAGTCGTGAACCTAAAGATGTCAAACATCAAAACCACAAGAGCTTCAGTGCCTGAAAAGAGGGTAGAGGGCAGTGATGGGTGACGTGTTACTTGGGGCCTTTCAACAATAGCGTGTCTTTGAATGTTAACCAGCGTCATTGTGACCGCCTCACCCATGCTCTTCTGATAGATGGTGATCTGAACTTACTTTGGCTCTTTTTTTCTTGAAATTGGAGTTTGTTTGTTTTTTCCCCTCAAAATGATGTTACTGAGGCCGTTGTTTCCCAGGTTATTCCTGAAGGCCAACAACCCACATGTCGGCTCACTGAAGCCAGGAAGGGCTTTTTGAGAAGGTGGCATGGATGTGGTCCATAGCTGGCTCTGCCCCATCCATGCCTGTGGCTTTGAGCATGTTGCCCCACCCGGGAGTCCGGCCCTCTTTGTTCACACAATGGCGATAATCCAGGCTCGTGCACATTGCTTTTGAGAAAAATGAAGGGAGTGACTAATGAGGGTATTAGTTCTCTAAGCCGTAATTTGGTGGTCAGAAACTGTACTAACATTCTTTCCTAGGTCTGAGGCCAGATGTCCAAAATTGATGTTCACATCAAGGTGTTGGCAAGAAAGTGTGTGCTTTCCCAAGGTTTTAAGAGGGCAGGGATTGCTTTCCCAAGGTTTTAAGAGGGCAGGGATCCAACCTTTGCTTCTCCCAGCTGCCTGTTATAAGAGGCAAACAAACATCTTTTTCCTTTTTTCATCTTAGAATGTCTGCTGAGGGCCCCTAATGTACTGTCAAGACAGATTGAAAGGTGGAGAGTCGATCGGTTTCATTTACCAATCTTCACATGTACACAAACTCTCGTGAGAAAACCGAAGGTTGGATGAGGTGGTGAATGCCGAAAGCCCCAGGTGGGTGGGGGTGGGGTGGGCTGGGGTGGGGTGGGGGGGTGCCCTGCTTTTTGTTTGCATTTGGTGCTGGGGATCAAACCCAGGCCTTGAGTGTGTTAGGCACACACTCTGTGCTGAGTGGCATCTCCCAAGTGGAAATGGGTACACTCTGAGAAGTGCATTGGATTGTGGCCTCTAACCACAGCGTTGTGCTGTGTATGGCCTGGCAGAAAGCCTGGCTGAGAGAGAATCCTAGGACCTGTGGTCTGCTAGTTGCAAATGTCCTGTGCTTTTGTCTGTTTATACCTTCAGTGGGTCAAACTGTGTAGTACTTATATAGTGTGTTGTTCTTTTTTAAAAAATGTATTTCTGTGTATGTGTGCCTCTCTCTGTCTCTGTCTCTATCTCTGTCTCTCTCTCTCTCTGTGTGTATGTGTGTGTGTGTGTGTGTGTGTGTGTGTGTGTGTGAGAGAGAGAGAGAGAGAGAGAGAGAGAGGTCAGACGACAACTTGGGGGAGTTGTTGGTTCTCTCTTTCAAATGTGTGGGTCCCAGGGACTGAACTCGTGTCATCGGTGTTAGCAGCAAGCGCCTTTACCTGCTGAGCCAGCTCACCAGCTTGTGTGTTGAGTTTTGCAAGGCCGAGATTTGAGATAGTGACTCTGATGAGGCAAAAAGACATCACACCAGATGTTCCGGTTAATTACCCTTAGGGAATTGCCTTTCTTTGGTAATTCTTGGGAGTGGTTCAGTTCCACTGTCCCCATCGAGCTGCCAAAGACACCAACTAGGATCACCCCCAGCACACAGCTAGCAATTGGGAACGACTTCAAATAATGGCCATGAACGGGAGCCATGTGCTCATTGTGGTCAAGGGACATGCTCCGTTTAAATTCTGGTCTCAGTCTGCAGAATTCCTGGGTCTTTCTCTGGGGTGTACCGGATGTGGAGGTGGAAGGCTGGTGACTGGTACACTTGCTTATTTTACATGTCCTTTTCCAGTTCTGGAGCAGATGCATTATATAAATCCACACGTGCGTGTTTGCAAGGGGTCTTGAGGTGTTAGTCTCTTAGGGACTTGCTCTCCCAAGGGACGAGGTAGGCCTTAAGTATTCAGTGTGTCTGTTGAATGTGACCAGAATTGTCCATCTGTTCAACACTCGTGAGACAGAGGTTGGTGAATGGAAATAGGATTATTCAAAAGCAAGACCTGCCTGAAGTTTCAGGGGTTCTCAGGATGCAAAGAGGTATTCTTTGTTAAAAAAAAATTTATGTATTTATTTATTTACATTCATTGTGTGCGTGCTAGTTTGCTGCCCATGCATGTGCACTGGCGTGTGTGTGTGTGTGTGTATGTGTGTGTGTGTGTGTGTGTGTGTGTGTGTGTGAGCGGACAGCTTGTAGGAGTCAGTTCTCCTACATGTGGGAGTCATGTGGGTCCTGGGGAGTTAGCTTGTGTCCTTAGGGTTGGGGGCAAACGTCTTCACCCACTGAGCCATTTCACCAGCCTGAGAAGTCGTCTTAGGGAAAAGGGAGCTACAGGGAGACCGCGGAGTGAAGTCCACGCACTGGGTGACGTCACCTCCATCTTGGTCTGCTTCTTTTCCCCTCTTTTCTGAGAGGAACTCACAATGGACTTCCATCTATTGCAAGTTTAACCAAAACCCCAGGAAGAGCTTTTTCTCTTCAACCAGACAATTAAGGAAGGCTGGAAGGTGGAAGGGATGGGGAACAGGGGACATTTTTAAACAAACCCTAGTTCTATAAGGGGGATCAAGCAGGAGCACTATCAGAACCCCTTCTGGGCATTTTGGTAAAGCATAGACTGTCATTGAGCAGGTTTCAGGTGGGCTGTGACAGTTTTGGAATTGATGCTGCTGATCCAGGCACCACACTCTGAGCATCCCTGTGCACTGGGATCATGGCGGAGAGGGTAACTCATCCTAGAGGTTAGAAAGGGGGGTTCTCAGTGGGGTTCAGAGAATACAGGATTCTCCTAACCAGGCAAACAAAGGGTGGGCATTCCAGGCAAACTGAAAGGTTGGTGGGTAGGGCTCATTCTGGAAACCTGAGCACTGGCTAGATGGAGAAGAAAAGGGGAAACTCGAGGAGTAGAGTTTCAGAGAGAGCTTTGGTCTAGGTTCAGGTGGACCCAACCTTTGACATCATGACTTGTCATTCTCATCCACTGAGCTCACACTGGAAAATGATGTCATCAGGGCCAGCAAGATGGCTCAGGGGTTAAGGTACTTTACTACCGAGTTTGACAACCATCCCCGAGACCACGTGGTGGAAAGAGAGCACCGACTCCTAAGGTTGACCTCTGACCTCCACGAGTGCTGTGAAAACCAGAAAAATGTTCAGTGGACTTGCACGCACAGAAACACACACACACACACACACACACACACACACACACACACACAATCTCATGTTTTAAATAAGTGTATGCGTTTACATTGGGCCACATTCATACCTCTTTTGAGCTGCATGCAGGTGAGAGTTGGACATACCCGCAGGGTAGAGCCATCTTGTGTAGATGTCTATGACAGTGCAGACATTTCTCTGCAAGCTAACAGTGTTGTTCTTTATCCCAGTCTTGAAAACGGATCCTTGACTCCCTGCAGCTTTTGGCTCAGAGCCTCAAAAGTGGGTTTGGAAGCTGTGTGTGGTAGAACCATCGAGAATCGGAAGGAAGGAATGAAGTGATTGTCTCACCTCACTGTTTCCCAACTCTTAACAGGAGCTTTCTGGAACATAGTGGGACATATCCTATGGTTCTAGCCATATGCAGGCCCCAGGAAGCTTGCTTCTGGCAGAGGTCATTGTAGCTGTTTCTACAGCAGTGGTTCTCAATCTGTGGGTTGCAATCCCTTTCGCAAACCTGTATCTCCAAAAATATTTACATTATGATTCATAACAGTAGCAAAATTACAGTTGTGAAGTAACAACAAAAGTAATTTATGGTTGAGGTCACCACAACATAAGGGACTGTATTAAAGGGTCACAGCATTAGGAAGGTTGAGAACCGCTGCTGTACAGGGACACCAGGTTCCAGGCTCTCCAGCCCCTGCTGCCAATCATCCTGGAGAATTTGAGGACTAAGGTATTAAAATTCATATCAAAAGCCCAGCACTTGGGAGGAAGAAGTAGGTGGATCTCTGAGTTAGAGGCCAGCCTGGTCTACACAGTGAGTTTCAGGCTAGCAAGAGATTCCATCTCAAAGGAAAAAAAAAATAATCGTAACAGAAGGGTTTGTTCTTTTGCTCAGTTGCATTCTTGGCTGACGAGTTGGTTGCTCACCTTCAGAATCCTAAGAGCAGAAGCCTGGAATTCGCAGGCTCTCTGGCTGAACCGGTTTGACTGCACAGTTTCACCTTCTCAGCTGAGAACAGCTTGGACTTTAGGTCCTGGGTTTGCATTCCCTTTGGGTACGGCAGTCTTTGATGCAAAGTCTGCATAGCCTGGTCTCAACCTCCAGCCTTAGATCCTGATGTGGAAGGGAAGGGGTGGAGGAGGAGCTTTTGAAACAGGGATTTCCCCCACCTAGAGGCCCCTCTGTTGAAGTTCTTCCATTGGAACTCTGGTTTTGTGAGCAGGACGGGTTGGATAGTAATGGAGCCTGCCAAGAGACGACATTCATGCATAGAGACTCCTTTAGAACAAATGTAGGTGTTTGCTCCCTACAAACTGTCTGGACTTCTAGAGGCTCAGTTTCTTTTTGACATTAACTATCACACTGTGCAAGCAGGACCTGAATTAGAATCCTCACCATCTATGTCAAAAAAACCGGGCGGGCCTATAATCCTAGTATTACTTGGTAGAGACAGGCAGCTTCCAGGAGCTCGCCAGCCAGCCAGCCAGCCTACCTGAAATCGTGATCAGCGAGACAATGACATAGAGAGTGAGAGAAGAAGAAATCTGATGTCTCCTTCACATGCTCACATGGATGTGTACACCTGCATACTCATTATATATACCACATGCATACTGAAATGCATAAGCAAGTTCAGTGACATTCTGAGTAATGATACCTGCATTTATCTTCTTGCCTCCATATACATGTGAACATCTGTGCACCCACACACATGTAAACCTCCCACACTCACATGCATGCATATGCATGATGACTTGTACACACACACACACACACACACACACACACACACACACAACACAGAGTTTGGTATGATAGCAGTCACCTGTAGTCCCAGCATGTGTCAAGTAGAGGCAGGAGATTGGGAGTTTAAGGCTAGCCTGGGCTACATAATGAGACCCCCATCTCTAACAAAACAAATCAGAGTTATGCAGCAACAACAAAAACCCCCAAACCAAACTGAAACCATTCAGCCACTCAACCAAAAGACTGAAATGGTGGCAGAGAAGATTCCACTGTGCAAACCATATAAAAGCAATGTCTTAGAAAGCATTTTCTTCGTTATATACCCTGGTGTGCCTGTCAGGTAAATCTCCACGGTCGGTGGCTGCCACTGGACCACAATGCAGTCCTCCCGTGTACTTCTGACCAGGGATAGAGTCTCTTCTGTGTTTCTTGTAGCTTCCAGCTCCCGCTTCACATAGATTCTCCAATTAGATTTTCTTAAAACTCTTTTTCCCTTTCCCTAGCAACCAGGTTGAAGCTTGGGTTTTTAATAATTTAAGATTATTTTCTTGATATTATTAAATCTTTTTTCCCCCTGCTCTTTTATTCTTGGAACTTTGGAGAATTTCAGAGTTCAGGATTTGGAGGGATGTCACCTTCTGATGGAGACGAGCATGCCTTGGTGACATAGCCCTTGGTTAGGACTGATAAAAACTTGGTTTAGCTCCCTATGCTAATTCCCTGCCAGGTTCCACCCACCTGAATGCTTAAGAGAAGTTCCTTGTCTGTGTATCCTGAATAATGGGCGTTAACAGATTAGAAGCAAGATAGTAAAACATCAGTAGGGAACTTCTGCCCTCCGGGGTCCTCCCATTGTGCTGTAAGCCTGTATTTAAGACCTCCTCCCCCCTTCAATAAATGACATTCGGCATTTAAAATTAAATATATATATATATATATATATAAAACAAAAAACAAACAAACAAAAAACTTGGTTTAGCTTGGAGTCTGAGCTAGGCATTCATTACTTCATTAATATTACTTTGTGTGGGTTTTCCTAGTTGATGAGTCAATGTGGTCGCCGTACACTTTTCACAGATGAGGGCAACTGAGGCACCGAGGCCGTGATTTGGCCCACGTTGGGTTGCTGGGAGGTGGAGGAAAGAATCTTGTTGGCCTTGAACTTCAGACTTCCACTGTCTGGGACCGTTCTTGGTGTTTGGTTTTCTTCCCTTACCACCAGCCTGTCACAGTCACAGGTTCTAGGAGTTAGGACTTGAGTGCACCTTTTGTGGAGGGGACACACTTCACCTCCAGCCCCAGGTTGGATGCCTGTGGTGATGGAGCCTCCTGAAGATGCTGGGTCTGGCCTGAGAGTTCCTGGAAGAGGGGTCACTTTTTACTCTTTTCCCGCCTTGCCACTAATATCCATGCTTGGAATTAATAAACACATGTCTCGGGCAGGGGAAGGCTGGAGAGTGGGGAGTCATTTATGGGTGGACTCATCCAGGTTTTCCAGGTTCTGCAGGCACCTAGGAACTGGCTGGAAGAAGGAACTGTTAGTGCAGGTGGCGGGGCTGCCCGGGGGAGAGGAACACATAATTCTGGCTTCTCACGAGGAAGGGGCCCTGGGCCCTGACTTTAGTGAGAGCACAGACAGGGCACAAGGTGGACCTGTTGCCCACTGTCTCCTCCCTCCTCATCTCCCTCCAGGTGCCTCCAGAGGTGTGGGAGAGCGAGCTCGGGGAGGGATGAGGGATGAGGCATACCATGAGGCGCCTGGTTATTTTTGCTTCCTGCCTGGGTGTGGGTGTTTGTGTTGACAGTGGCGGGGGAGGCGGTGATGGGTGCTGGAACACTTGGGTGCCCGTGGAGTGGGTAGGAGGTGGTGCCTGTGCCAGGCAGGTGACTTAGTGCTCACGTGGCCCTTAGGTGGGCCCCGGGGGCTTTGCAAGGCTGGGAGAGAACTGGGTTTGCTCCTTGGTGCCGGGAAGTATCTGCTTTTGATCTCCACATTACATGCACAGGGCTTTTCAGTCCCCAAGAGGTGAGGCACTCACCTGCAGTGGCCGCTCTGTGGGTGGGTGATTCTGTCCTGGGTGACCATGATCTCAGTGGGCCAGGCTGAATGACAGTCCACTGATGGTGGTGAGAGTTCTTTATCTCCCTTTTCAGCTCCACCACAGAAATGTTCAGACTTGCATCTCAAGACACAGGAGGGTGCTCACTCTGTGACTTGGCTGTCTCCGGCTTGCTCCACTGCAAACATGCTGAGGCATTTATATGCAGGTGGAGCGTGGGGGGACTGAGTGTCCACCATTTAGCCCAGCTTGGTAAACATCCTGCAGTGTGTCCCAAATACTTAGAGTGCCCCCGTTGCCCACCCACAGGGATAATTGAGAACTGCCCCTGATGCATTCATTTAAAAAGAAAATGACCCTTGAGGATCCTGTCACTGTTGGGGTGTGAGTGTAGCTGAGGGATGTGCTATTACTCGGTTTCAAACAGAAGGCTTCCTTACCAGGTCATTAAGGTAAGGGCCAGTTGGATAGAAATTTCAAGGTGGAACTGGGGTCCAGAATTTGGACTCTTCACTCTGCGTTCTGAGACAAGAGACACACGAACCCTAGCCTACACCTTTTCCATGTTTCTTCCTGGGTAGGTCCTTAGGGCTGTACTAATGAAGAACCACAGATGCGACTGGCTTCAAAGAATAGAAATTGTGTAGTTCCGAAGGCTGAGCTCAAGCTAGCTGCGAGCCACACGGCACCGTCTCTACAGCCCTAGGGAAGAATCCTTCCTGCCTCCTGCCAGGCCCATCCTTCCTGCCGCCCAGGCTTCTGGTGGCTCTCAGGGTTTGCGGCTTTGCCTCCATCCTCACACGTCCTTCCCAGGGTCTGTTGCTGCCCAGTTCCCTCTGTGTAATGACACCAGTCATTGGAAGAGGGCCCATCTGAATTCAGTATGATGTCAGCCCAATTTCTGCCAAGATTTTGTTTCCAAAGAAAGTCACATTTGTGGTTGTAGGGGTTAGACTTTCAATCTGTCTTTTAAAAACTATACTTTTCATCTATTTTTTGTTTTTTGTTTTGTTTTTTTTTAAGACAGGGTTTCTCCGTGTAGCTTTGACGCTTTTCCTGGAACTCACTCTGTCGCCCAGACTGGCCTCGAACTCAGAAATATGCCTGGTTCTACCTTCTGAGTGCTGGGATTAAAGGCATGCACCACCACCGCCTGGCTAGATTTATCTGTTTTTACTGAATGCATATGGGTGTTTTCACCTGCAGGTGTGTCTGTGCGCCATGTGTGTGCAGTGCCTGTGGAGGCCAGAAGAGGGCGTCAGAGTCCCCTTGGAACTGGAGCTACAGATGGTTGTGCGCTCTCATGTGGGTGCTGGGAATGGAAAGTAGGTCCTCTGGATGAGCAGGGTAGCTCTGCTCTGGGTCACCAGCCCTACCGTGCCTTCTCACGGTGTTTGTTACTGCCATGAGTTAACCGCTGTCTGTTTCACTCTCACTATGGTCTCTGTGTTGCAGTTGTGTTTGCAGTGTTTTGATATCTGTCTGTCCCATCTCCCTGGAACCCAGTGGTTCTCAGAATGTGGGTCCTGACCCCCACAGGGGTCGCATATCAGATGTCCTGCATATCAGATATTTACATTACCGTTCATAACAGTAAATTTACAGTTATGAAGTAGCAATGACATCATTTTATGGTTGGGGCCAGCACACCATGAACTGTATTGAAGAGTCTCAGCATCAGGAAGGTTGAGCATTGCCAGGCCTGGGGGCCGCACGCCTTTAATCCCAGCTCTCGGGAGGCAGGAGCAGGCGGATCTCTGTGAGTTTGAGGCCAGCCTGGTCTACAAAGCAAGTTCCAGGACAGCCGGGGCTGTTACACAGAGAGAGAAACCCTGTCTTGAAAAATGTAAGGGGGAGGGTGGGGAAGAGGAGGAAAGTTAAGAACCTCTGCTGTAATCCCAAAGAAGATCGGTAACCTTTATCCACAATTGGTCACATGCCCACCACGTAATCCAAGAGTGGGTGTTTAATACACATTGGGCAAATGCAAAAGATAACATACTTTTTAAATTGACTGTAGTTATGGGTAGGTGTGGTACCCTTTTGTTTTTCCGGGTCATGTTGAGGTCCTGGCGTTTGGACCCAGGCCCTCGTGTGTACTGGGGCAGTTCTCTTGCACAGGGCAACATCCTCAGCACCGTATTTAACACGACACATCACCTTAAAAGTTAAACAGAGCTGGCGAGGTGGCTTATTAGGTAAGATGGTTGTCACACAAATATGGGGACATGAGTTCAGATGACTCATGAGCAAAGTGAGCCACACACACGATGAAATATCCTCTGCCCGGAGAAGGGATGAGGTTCTCACAGTGTTTCAGTGAGGACAGGACAGAAAAAGAGAAAGACTGTATGGTCCCACGTATGTGAGGACTCTTCAGTAGCCAAGTTCAAGGGAGTTAGTCCTGGATGGATTCAGGATTGATGAAGAGATCCCAAGATGATGCGCATGATGTTTGCACGTCTATGCGAATGAACTTTATCCCACCAACTCTACTCTGTTCTGGTTATTGGTTATTGGATTTGTGTGTGTGTGTGTGTGAGAGAGAGAGAGAGAGAGAGAGAGAGAGAGAGAGAGAGAGAGAGAGAGAGAGAGAGAGAGCGCACAAGAATGAGTTTGGAGAGAGTGCCAGGAGGGAAGGGGAGTGAGTTCTGAACCGGAAGGCAGACTGAGCCCTGGCTGGTGCCTGCTGTGAAGGGAGGTAGTTGGACAGGGCAGAAACCCTTGAACTTGCTGTCACCATCAGTGCCTGGGCTGGGCTGTAATCAGAGCTCTATCTGCAGCAGGCTGTGCGGCTGAGAGCAGATCTGTCCTTTTCTTTTGTGGTCCCTGAAGATCTTTGTGGCTCAGAAAGCTTAAGTTTAAACATCTGACGAGGTAATGCTGATGCTCTGACTGCTTTCTGCTTTATGAAATCTCCACTCAGCTTGTGCTGCCCTCATTCTGAGGCTTCCAGAATGGACTTGATTGAGGCAATCATGGTAGGTCGAGAATTCCCAGGGTTTGTGAATGGCCCCAGTTCATGTGTCCTCAGAAGATGTTTTTCTTCATCCCTCTTTACTCCATAAGTTCCCCACTTGCCAGGCCATCTAGTTTTGAAATTTAGTTGTTCCTTTGTTTCTCCTTTGGCCGTTGATGCTGGTCTTGGGTTCCAATCTTCATGCTGAGGTTGGCCTTTGCCTATAGCTATTTCGTGGATATCGTTGCTCTGTATGTTAACACTGCAAAGAGGATTCCAGCATCTCTATTTTATAGGCAAGGAAATTGATTGTTTTAAACACTGGGGATGGACCCCGGGGTCTCAGGCTTTCCTTCTGAGCTAGTTTCCAGCCACAGACAAGAGGAGAGTGGTTCAGTGGTGGGGATTTAACTTGGTTCACTCTCAGTTTTGAACCTGAGGCTGCAGTTCTCAGCCTGCGTACTCTTCCAGCCTTCTGGGTCTCAGCTCCCCTGGTGATGGGGATCCCCTCTTGATCTTTAGTGCTTCTGAGGTGCGGTGCAGGGCTGTGGGAGGCGGATACACACTTGTAGACGCTTGTTAATTTCTTTAACAGGGCCCCTTCCTGTCTTGCTGTGTCGGGGAGGAATATCTACTGTTCCAGAAAGACTACACCAGCAGTCCAGGGCTCAGCGGCTGGGGAGACGGGTCAGGCTCCTCTATACTTTTTTCTTTAATTCTGAACTGAGGAGTTATTAGTGAGTATGGAAGTCACCAAAATTCAGGCTAACTGGGACAGCTTTAATGTCCAAAGGAGAAAGGGATGACATGGGATCAGAGCCTAGAAAAAACAAGCTGGGTTTTTGCATTGTTCCTTCCTTGTGGGAGTCATCGGCCGCTGAGCACTCGGGGACACTCCCCGGGGAAACTCGTACTCTTCTACCCCTCGAGTCAGCTGCCAGTGTGGGAGGTTTTGTGGCCATGGAAGTTTTCGTGTTGCAGTTATTTTCAAAGCTGGTAGATCCCAGGGCTAGAGAATAGCTAAGTGGTTAAGAGCACTGTCTACTCTTCCAGGCAACTGGGGTTTGATTCCCAGCACCCACATGCTGGCTCACGGCTGTCTGTAACTCCAGTTTTAGGAGATCTGAAGCCTTTCTCAGGTCTCTTTGGGCACCACATGTGTGTAAAATGCCATACACACAAAATAGTAAATCTTAAAAATAAACCAAACTGATAGATACTGGGCACTCCGTAGACTAAGGCTGATGAGTTAGAGGACAGCCTCTGCCACATAGTAGGAGTAGAGTAGGAGCTTCAGTTCCAGTGTGTATGCACCTGTGTGTATGTGTGTGTGCCTGTGTGTGTATGTGTGCATCTGTGTGTGTATGTGTGCAACTGTGTGTATATGTGTGCACCTGTATGTATGTGTGTGCACCTGTGTGTGTGTATACCTGTGCAAATGTATGTGTGTGTGCACCTCTGTGTATGTATACCTGTTTGTATGTACACATGTGCACTTGTGTGTATGTCTGTGTATGCACAGGCTCACATATTTGGAGGCCAGAGGAAGATATGAAGTGCCCTTTGGCGTGTGTTTCCATGGCCAGATTTTACTTGGGTGCTTGGGATCTGAACTCATGTCCTCAAGCTTGCCCAGCAAACACTATTATCCACTGAGCCATCTCCTAGCTCCCAGCTTTTGTTTTTTAAGCTGACCCTTGTGAGCTGAGAGGAACGGGCATTGCTTTCAGGGTGGCCTCTGAAATGGCCCAGTGGAGAACTGAACATTTCTGAGCTTCCTTAGATAGCATTACAGAATGAGTCGCCCCAAGGATTGGATTCCTTGCCTCAGTGGACATACCCACTCTCCTGGCTCTGTGAAGCTGAAATCAGACCTCCTTTGCCGACAGATGTAGCTTGTAGTGGACTTTGGTTCACCATAGTCCTGGATGCTCCACTGTGCATTTGTAGGCAAGCAAGAACCTGTGACGCCCTTCGCAAGTCAGGACAGCTGACACGCTGATTGTCAGTCACACCGATGTGCCTTGGAGAGGTGCCGTGCGTCCTCTGGAAGATTCAGGTTTCTGCTCACAGTACATTGTGGAGGGGTTGAGAGGAGAGAGCTATCTTTTATTCTTCTGAAACTGATAGCTGTTAGAGTATCAGACATCCGCTGTGAGAAGGGACAGGGGCTGTTCCCAAGCCTTCCATTGGGCAATCTGGAATACTCAGCCTGCTGAATCAGTCCTAGGATTTTAGAATTGGAATGGGCCTTAGTTCATCCCTCATATTTGAAAGTTGAAAAAAAAAAACAACTGCCTGTCTGGTATTCTGGGCCAAGTAAGTTCTTCCATGAAGGGGTCTGTGGCCAAGCTCTGCCTGTGCATTCTGAAAGCTGTGTGTCTTGGGCTCTGAGCTTCCTGGACTGGTGTCTCTTAATGAGGCCTTGAAGAAACTTGGCATGAGAGAAACAGACAGGGAAGAGGCATGTTCATAACATTCCAATAACATGGGAAGTGCTGCGTACAAAGTCTCCACGCAGATGACATTTGTGAAGGGACGGACTTCTGGCTCAGCAGATCCCACTTTCTCAGGGACAGATCCCTTTATTGTGAATCGTGGAGTTGATCCTTCAGAAGGTGTGTTCATACCACCTGAACTTGTCAGAATAGACACAAGCAAGAAGCCTGGATGTGTACCTGCCCCCCTGGCATGAGCTCTGGGGAACAGGGTTCATCTCTCTGAGGGGAAAGTAGGAATTGGGTATTCTCTCCCTTTCCAAGGTAAGTGGTAAAACTTTCAACATAGTTTGCCTTCCTCCTAGAATGCAGTTGTCGAGACCTCGCTGTTGCCCCCACGTGGGCCACAGATAGCGAGGCCCTTGTCCCTCTTCATTTTGTCTCTGAAGAGTCAATGGGGTTGGTCAGGAGCTGTGACAGGCCTTCCTGTCCTACCTGTGTGTCCACCACAGACATGTGGGGTGGCGTAAGGAGTGCCTTCCCGGTTTTGTGACTTTGGGTCACTTTCAGTGCTCAGCTCTTGTCCGTGGAATAAGCATAAAACTGAGGAGACCTCACCCGTGAGATCTACCAGGACTCCCGAGCTCTGCTGTCTGATGTCTTTGTGTGTGTGCTGTATGCTTGGGGGCGCGTGTGGAGACTACAGAGGTGGACGCTGGGGTTCTCCCCTATCACCCTCTCCCCCGCTTTATGGTTTGTGGCTAAACCCGAAGCTCATCCCTTGGCCTAGTCTGGTTGGCCAGCGGACTCCAAGGGCCAACCCCTCCCCAGTGATTCACAGATGGGTGTTGCTGGGCCCAGCCTTTAGGTGAGCGGTGAAGAGTTGAACTCAGGGCCCCACGCTTGTACACCAAGCCCTTCACCCACTGAGCCATCTATCTACTCAGTCTATCTATTTTTTCTTTCCCTCCTCCATCAGTTTGATTTGGTTCCAATTTAAGGCAAATCATAATCCTAACTCGCAAAAGAGGCTTGAACGTGGAGGCTCCTTGGCCCCTCTGACTGCCGTTGAACTTCCTCTGCTCTCCCTGACATGTTGATGCTCCTCGACAGAGGAATGGCAGCAGCCAGGCCTGGAGTGTGGACACCTGGGGTAGCAACCCCTGAACAATTCCGATCTCAGTAGAAGGGGCAGCTGTGCCGGGGCGTGCAGTGGGACAGCAGCGTGAACCAGGGACTGCAGCTGGAAGATCTGGGTCCAGGCAGCTTCCTGACTGAGGCAGCTGGTTCTGTCACGTGACCTGTGATCTCACACCATAGTCTCCTCTCTAGCCCCAATCCTACCCAAAGTCTGTTTTCCTCATGCTTGCCCTAGATTTGGGGGTGGTAGGTAAGGGGGACTTTGGTAAGGGGGGGTGGTGGCAGCAGTCCGCCTTGTTCCCCCGAGACTGTTGTAGCTGGTATTTCCCCTTTGCTGTTTTCTGAGGTATGTCACCCGGCAGACTGGTTTGGTAGCCTTAGCAGAACTGGGGCTATTGAGTCATCAATTTCACATTTGAATTCCTTGGCCCTGGAACTTTCCTCTGAGCTCTCGGATCTGCTAGGTGAAACTGGAATTGGTGGGAGGGAGGGGGGAGGGGAGGGGAGAGGAGAATAAACAAGATGGCGGCCATGCCTTGGGTCTTACTCCAGCTGCCTAGGGACGGGTGCTGTGCAGCCTGTGGGCCCCAGGGGGCCAAGTAAAT
>CABHPQ010174742.1:0-41785 GCA_902168405.1 Peromyscus aztecus
AGAGACCAGAAACCTGAGTGCCATGCACACCAAATGCTAAGGCTGATTAGCACAAAATTTAATTTTCGTTAATATCAGCCCAAGACAAGTAGAGCATGAAATTACCCTGATATGTTGATATTGTGCTTCCTAGTTCCAACTGTGTCCTGTAGACTCCCGTTGCTGGAGACAGGTGCTATCCTGTGTGGAGAAGAAGAATTCCAGCCATCAGCAGGGGCTGGATGGGGAGGCAAGATGATTGGGTCTGTACACACAGGGCAGCATTGCTGCACCCATAGGGACTCCAAGACTGTGGGATAGCAACCCCGAAGGACACTGAATGGTAATTAGAGATGATGGCGGGAGTTATGGACTAGTAGCCCGTGAGGTGCTTTCTGAGAGCCAGAAGGTCTGGGATTTTAAATCTTGCAGTAAACTTCCACAGGTTAGGTGCTATTGCCGAAGTAAGTCACAGGCCCAGTCGAGGCCATTTTTGGCTCCTGCTTACCCCTAAAGCTAAGAGTCATTTGTATGTCTTTATGTGGTCGGGGTGGGGAACAAAAGATTTTTTGATGTGAAAACTATATGAGATTCAAAATTCAGTGTTCATATAGTTTTAATAGGACCCGGCCATGCCTCTCATTTGGCACTGTTCGAAGCCACCCTGTGCTACAAGAGCAGAGCTGGGTTTTTGCAGCAGCAGACATGTAAACTGACAAGTCCTAAATATTTACTTTTTGCCCCCTTCCTAAGAATGTTTGCCAAGCTCTGAGCTAAGACAATAATAGTTTTCAAATGAGCTTCCTGGAGGAGGGGACAGGAGTCAAAGGGAGCAGAAGGGGACTTTGAGAGAAGCAGCCATCTTTGTGTCCGTTACACACAATGCACTTTTGTTTGAGAAGCCAAACTTGTCCAGGATCCGTACAATAGGTTAAAAAGTGCTTTCTCTTTGGTGGTTCCCACTTGGTTTGGGAATGGCGGGCTACAGAGTGGCTCTGGGAAAGCCAACATTAGCCCCAAATGCAGCTCAGACAATAGCAGGGTATGTATGTGAACACATGCATTCATCCCAACCAAAGGTCAAAGAGCCAGGGGGGCGAGCACACAAGGGAACACATTACAATCCCCAGAGGACCCCACAGCAAGAATTCTCCTGTGTACAGTCTTCCCTTCCTGTGTGCCTGGCAAACACCCACTCATTCATTTTAAAACAAGTTTGTATATGTTTGTATATGTTATTAATTACAGCGTTTGTGCTATACTAATTTTTTTTTATTAATCCCTGGAATGATACCTTGTCTGGGGAAATGGTCTTTGTAGACAGGAATAAGTCAAGGCTCTTCAAACAACACTATACTCGTTTTCTGAGTAGTCTGTTAGGCCATCCCAAGTATCCTAATATGATAGACCAGGCTGGAAGGCCCACGAAAGGATATGATGTGCAGGCGGAGATGGAAGGGGTATGGCCACAAAGTCAGGAACACCAGGGCAGTCGCTGTAAGCAGATGGGAGCAAATTCATTCTCTTCAAGAACCCGCTGTAGTTTGTACTTTCAGATCCAGAACTAAGAATCAATTCTTGTTGCGTTATACCTTAGGATCTATGTTAGTTTGCTGTCTCAGTTTCCAGAAATTAACACACAGTTACAAAGGGTTTTATCTTAAATGTTCTACAATCCCAATATGATTCTGCACATTGCTCTGTACTGAATACTCACCTGTCACTTAAAAACCTGTATCTGTGATGCAAATACTGCCCCAGGGCCAACTTCCAACATAGCATTCATTAAACATGAAGGAGAGAAAAGAACACTCTGTTACCTAGCATTTTTTTTTTACTCCATAGTTGACTATCTATAGTCAGTCTGGGTATAGTTGACTTCGTATTGACCTTTATCACGCACGCGCGCGCGTGCATGTGTGTGTGTGTGTGTGTGTGTGTGTGTGTGTGTGTGTGTGTGTGTAGATGAACATGTATGTGTGTACGTATATATGGGGGCCAGAGGTTGGTCAGTTATCTTCCTTTCTTGCTCTCCACCTTGTCCTCTTAGACAAGGTTTCTCATTGAACCTGAACTCTTGCGTTGGCTAGACTGGCTGGCCAGCAAGCGCCAGAGTTCCCCCTATCTCTCCAGTGCTGGGATTACAGATGTGCACTGCTGTTCCGGACTTGTTATGTGGGTCCTGAGAATCTGAACTCTGGTCCCAATGCTGACACAGCAATCACTTTATGGACTGAGCCACCTTCCTGACCCAGTAACCTTTCTTTTAAATTTATGTTTATATAAATTGATTTTTTTATAATTTTGGTGTTTAATATCTGGCTTGCAAAAATCTTGAAAATTTAATAATCAGCTGCCATAGCTGGTAGTTCTTCCCTGAGGTAGATGTCCACTGACGGGTCATTTCTAGCCTTCCCTGTGCCAGTATGGTACCCTCCCAGTGTGGAGCCCAGCTGCCTGCCTCTGAAGCCAGTGCCGTATCAAAGATGAACAACACACACTCTACAATTGGCAGGTTCTGCTCAGTTTTCTAAAGATTTCAGCTGATGATATTGCAATCCATGGGAACAGACTTACCATGACCACGTTTTCCCAAAGGAGTTGTGGCTTTTTGTATGGAGATTTGTCTTGGTATGTTTTTATTTCGTCTAACAGCCCAGCCAGCACAAGCAAGAATGCAATGTGTGAAGTGTTCACCGGAACTTTTGATTTGCTGAAGGGTCCCTGCGTCAAAACTCCCACAAATATCTGGGTTCCTTCCCTATGCCCAGCATGCTAGACAGCAGAGCTACAGGACTACAGGGATGATTATAATTTTTGCCCTTTAAAATCCTTTCAGTAATAACTGTGCTGATGAAGGTGGATGGCATTTGTGAAGTATTAACTACGTAAGATTCTTTTCCAAGTGCTTTATGGGAATAAACCAAATTAATCCTGTGGGAGGTACCATGTCATCGTCTTAAACTCACAGATAAGGAAAAGAAAGACTCTGAGTAAATAGAAACCTAAGATTAACTTCATCAAATCCAGTACCAACCCCAAGAAGCCTCTAGTGCCTTACCATAGTCAGAGAGGCATTGCCACACAAGTAACAGAAGACAGTTAGGGTTTGGATGTAAGTTCACTAGGGTCAGAGAAGAAAGTAGCATTCCAGTTTGTCAGTCACGTGACTTCTAGGCTGTCTTCCCAATACATACACTGCCCATCCCTAGCCCACCCCTTCACAGTGTTCTTCCTGATAGCAATCCACAATCTTGGCATCCAGGCTCCATCCTGGAAGAGGGTCCTTGGAGCTGGACCTGAGCTCTGCTCTCAGAATCGCTGATGAACTGGGCTAATGGTGTCAGTGTGTCTCACAGCCGTGTTAAAGGTGCCCCAGTAATCCCAGATCCGTAATCCACACTCTAATTATGACAAACATCAGCAGACTCAAATTAAGGGATGCCTGTGAATCCCTGAGCCAGGATTCCTCATGGTATCATAACCAGGGAAAGATAGAAACTGAGACTCAGCTCCCTAGTGCTGCGTGACGTCCCAGATAGGATCCTGGGACAGAAGAGGACTTTAACGGAGAGGATGGGGAAATAGGAATGGAGGCTGGAGTTTGCTAACAGTAGCATGTTAATATCTGTTTCTTCAAGGTGTGAAGGTACCTAATGACACAGATTTACTACAAAGGGAAGTGAGGACCTGGCTACCAGTAGGGCTGCTCGTGACACCGAAATTATGACACAGTTGTCTAGTTCAAAGAATCTCCGTGGAGGCAGGAGATGCCCCCTTCCCAAAAAGCAAAGGATATGCTTTCTTTTCAATCAGGACAATCAATTTTTGGGTCAAGGACAGGAACTCACAGATGCCCACACAAGGCATCCATCCCAATGGTGACACACCAGCTCCTCTCACCAGAGTCCCCGCCTTCTCCCAGGCTAGCAGCACCACCTGGCTCCTTGAATCAATAAAACCAAATGCTCACATTGGGATCCACCCACTGAAGGTCAGAGGGCAAGAGCCGCTTTCTCTTCAGTGCTTGTAAAGCCTGGCTGGCTGGTTCTGCTTGGACCATGGTTTTAGGGTAGATTGCAAAGGCGTGTCTCATCTGAGGCCAAGTGTGCCTCATGCGTAAAGGTGTGTGTGTGTATATATGTGGGGGGGGGGGGGGGGGTGGTGGGGGAGGGAGGGAGTGGGAGAAGGAGGAAAAAGAGGACAAACAGACAGAAGGCTGGGGGGGGGGGGCTCCTGAATCTGAATGAGGAGGTCATGGCGAGTGGTCTCAAACAGGCTTCTGGAAACACCCCAGCAGGGCAGGAAGTGGTACTGACCCACCTACTGTGCTTGCCCTTTTATTACCAGCAGGTAAGGGGGACTGAATCCCCAGGCTAATAGTCTCTGTGACTCCTGCCTCCTCCTGCTCCATCCTGTTGGTGACATTTGCACACTGAGCTTCTCAGGTTTTACTTCACCATTCTCCCAGAGCCCCATCTTTCTCTGCTGGGCATTAACCCTTCCCTCACGGGACTTTTTCTCTCATTTTTACGGGACTGACTAGTCTGCTTCCAAAATGCAATCAGTCCCTGATGGCAGCCCCAAAGCACAGACACTAGGTGCCAGGGCTCCAGGGCATCTTCTGGGCCTGGGGCGTGCTAGGTCATGTCAAGTGCAACAGTGAGTCTGTCCAGAGCCAGGGGGCAGGCACAGCACCCATATCCTTCCTTTAGAGCAAAGTTTGCTCCTGAAAATAACATTCCTTTCTCGACTGGCTCATTTGGAGAGAGTGAAGTTTGGACAGGATACCAAAGAAAGTCCAGCCAGGAAATGGAAACCATATCAGGAGATGTGAATAGCTTTTCACCAGGAATCAGAGAACTGCGAGACAAAGAGACTACTGCCTGGAGACGGGTATCAGGAAGCATTGTCCCCCCTCAGGAGCCCGGGAACAGAAGGGAGGCCCTCAGAGACGGAAGCCACAGGTGAGGAGGGAGGCTCACAGCCGGGGTGGTTTGATGAGAATGCTGTGAGAATGTGGGGAAAATAAAGCCAGGGTCAACTGCTCTACTGAAATGAGCTGCCACTGCCACGGTGGAGCAGCATGGCTGGAGTGACAGGTGACCGGAGTGACAGAGGGCAGGTGGAGGGATGGGGTGCTGGGCGGCTGGGATAACGGGTGGTAGTGACTGGAAACAAACAGGAAGAAGTCCCGCCTCCTGCTTCCATAGTAGGTAGAGCCCACTGTGGCTCCAGCCGGCAAAGGAGGGACAGATAAGCAGGGTACGAAAGGGTGTTTGAGACCAGATGTGCCTGTCATCCCGAGCTCAGGAAAGGGAGGCAGAAGTACTGGTGGGCCCATCTGAGCTGTATAGCAAGTCTAAGGCTAGAATAGGCTGTACAGTGAGCCCTGTCTGAAAGAAAAATAAGATTAAAAATAAAACAACAGCTTGTGAGTCAGAAGCTTATCACCCTGCAAGGGGCAATGGAAATAGAAAGAGAAAAGACTTAAACTTACAGTTTACCAAGTGATTGTTGAAGCAATTAGGCTAGGAACATGTATAGCCATGTGTAAATGGTGTGTGTGTGTGTGTGTGTGTGTGTGTGTGTGTGTGTGTGTAAAATGCTAGCTCCCAATTTCTAATCACATGTAATATTTATTTAGACAAATGACCCACTCCACCCCTCATGAGGACCCAAGGAGGTAGACAGAGAATCTTCATTTCATATCTGAGTAGTAAGCTCTCCAGATGTTGAGGAGGTTGCTTGTAATGTTCAGAGTAGGAGACTCAAGATCAGGCCCCATAGAGCTCATGCGTGGGCCCAGCAACTCCTCTTATCTGCTAAGCACCACAGCTACAGTATCTGCTCTCCCTTCCCACACTCCCATGACCCCCTCCCCTGAGACCTTTGGGTTCCTCTCCATTGTCCACCTATGTGCAGTGAATAGCTCTAGGTCTGCGGTTCATCAAAACACAGGACAGAGCTGCACCACATTACACACCACACCACCAAAGGGAAAGCAGAGAAGCGGACTCCGAACCAGTGCAGTAGTACACTACACTGCCAATACGACTGTGCTGTAGATAGATGTGATACCTGGAAGATGCCAACAATGTACATCTTGAGAGGTCCATGTGCTGGGCACTGCGCTAAGGTCTAGTGTGTCTTTACATATTTTACTGTCATAGCAACCTAACATCGTGACACATCACTTCACAGAGGAGGATTCCAAGGCACCAGAGAAGCTCTATAACTCCAGGTCACAGAGCTGCTCACTGACAGGATCACATCTGGCACAGAGTCACTGGGCCCAGAGCATGTACCACCCACTACACCACCTCACTCCAGGAGAGTGAGAAAACCCTCATGGTATCCTGTTCAGTCATTAAGAAAACAGTTTGTAAAATAGTGTATGCATTGTACCTTGTGCATCCATGTTTATTTTCAGTCCTTGGAGCAAGGTCTGGGAGGGCTTAAAATATGAGTAAAGGTTAGCTCAGTCAGGTGATTGGATATTTTTAAGTAACAATATGGCTTTCTACACTGAAGTCTTTGTAATGACATTTTAAAGATTTTTAAAGTAACGTGTCTTCTTGAGAAAACAGTCTGGCACTTGGAACAACTTTGTAATATTTGGGATGAAAAAATAGAGGAAACTTGTGTCCCCAGTAGACATGCACAACAGAAATGAGACTCAAAAGTGTGTGCTTCACCTGAGCGAGACAATGTGCGGCAACTGATGGTCACCCCCACACAGGTAAACCAGGAGCCTGCACCCTGGCGTCAGCCTGCTCCTTCTCTGCACGTGGAGAAGGGTGCTCAGACTTACTGGATGGGAACATGACCATTGTACTGTGAAGCCCAAGCCTTCCCAATCCTAATCAAGACAGCTGGGTCCCTCTGAACACCGACATCTGTGTGTGGATACCCGTGTCTGCTAGCTGGATGTTATCCTCTGCATCGGGAATATTCTCCGATTTCCCCCAAGCAATGTGTTGCCTTGGAAACATCATGATTCTTACAGAGATCTAAGCAAAGAGAAATAATAAAAATAATAAAATCTCACACTTGAAAGTGTAGTTTTCGTGCCACCAAGGTATTTCGCTAACCTCTTCCTCTGGATAAGAGGACAGGCGGGCAGAGTGGCTCACACTGTGACTCACCCAGATAATTACTAATTAGAGAGAACACACTGGTCTCTGTTCTCTGGGTAATGCAGGTCAAAGTGGAATGAAGCAGCCTGAGAAGGCCAGCACTTCGGTGAACAGATCTGGCCCCACACCTAATACTGGGACGAAGGAGACTGTTCCTCACAAGAAGCCACAAAGCAGCTTGCCACCACCACGCCAACTCACACAGAAGAAAGGGAGTCCGAGAATCTTCCCTCTGAGCAATTGTCTGCAACCTTGTTTTGTAAAATGCCAGACAGGGAATACTCCAGCTTTGCAGAATGTGTGAGCATTGCCAGAACCACTCAGCTCTGCCACAGATGCTATATAAGAAGGAGTGATCATGACCATGTTCTGTTGAAACTTTATTTATAAAAACAGACAATGCCAAATGTGACCCGTGGGCAGTCATTGACTGAGCTTTCTCTAGAGTGTAGGATGGGGATCCCCGGGGTGTCCCTGTGGTACTCAGGGATGACCCTGAGGAAAACTGGCAGGTTGGCAAAGCTGTCCTCATTGGCTTCTTCCATGAAGGCACTGCGTCCTGTAAGCCTGGCTCTGGCCTGAGCACTCAGTAAAGTCCCTGGAGTTTATACTGGAGAGAGGAGGGCATAGGAAGCAAGCAAAAGACCTTCTACTAAAGATATGTGACATAAAGGTGACAGATTAATGCAGTGGTCTTGGTGGGGGGAGACAGTTTGTCTAGCATGGTCAGGGTCCACTCCTATGCAAACTACCCATTCACATGACAGTGAAGAAAAGTTGCTGCAAATGAGGGTATTTAGGCAAAGCCTGGGTTATCAAGTGTCAAGAACCCAAAGACAGAGCCTCAGGCAGGGACAGGCTGAGTACCTCCGCAGGACAGAAAACCAGTCGAGCTGGAATGAAGACCATAACAAACAAGGAGATGTGGTCAAGGGCTACACCTTCCAAGTCGTATGACATCTCTTTGACCTCAGCTGGCTCCCACAGGACCCTCACCTGGGGCACTTGGAGGCTCTGGCTCTTGCTGGAGGGTTTCTGCATTAGGTGTGGTTAGTCCTGGGGTGGGCAATTAGCAGGACACATACTGTCAAGTCAACACAAGAGCTTTCTCTCCAGGCAGTTGAAGATGGAGTTAAGTAAAAGAAATTGATCCCGGGGTAAGATTTGAAGCTCCAACCAAGTATCTCCCTTGATGAAAATCAATGTTGAGACCCAGAAGAAACCAGCTGCCTGGTTCAGGGTCATGTTCACAGAATGAAAAAGAGAAAGCAAAAGCTGCCATCTCCTTCAATTTCTATTTTCACTGCCAAAGCAATGATCTTCAAAGTAGAAATCACAGAATATGCAGGTTAAGGAGACACTGAAACCTAGATAAGATGGTCTAAGGCTATGTAAATGAGAATACCAGGTCAGGTCCACACTGTAGATAACCACAGGCAGAGAGGACATCTCCAGCATCCATGTTAGAACTGTGAGAACAGAAGAGGGGTCCCGAACAGGAGATGCTGTTTTCAAAAAGAATAATGACCTGTATTTCCAAAACCACCACCAACAAGTTGAGCATCAATCTCCAGACAAGTCGAAATGTACTGGGTGATTTCTTTTTTTTTTTTTTTCAAATCCCATTTTAATGAGCAATAGGGAAGAGGTGCTCACAGCAAGTAGTGTGGCTCATGGAGACAAAACCCTTTTGAAGGATGTCACACTCAACAGCAGTTGACTAAGAGCACCAGGTTACCACTGCATGAGGCAGCCACCATGTCCGCCTTCATTAATGCAGGAAGAAGCCTTAGTAACATACCACCAGCTCTCTCCTTGATCTTGCTCAATCCTATCTTTCCCCATCTTTACCAGTGAGTTGGATGAAGATCTGGGAGACATCCCCATCCAATTACACATTGTGTGATGAAGTCCTAATTTATTGTGGTGGCGCAAGCCTTTAATCCCAGCACTCAGGAGGCAGAGGCAGGCGGATCTCTGTGAGTTCGAGGCCAGCCTGGTCTACAGAGCGAGATCCAGGAAACGCACAAAGCTATACAGAGAAACCCTGTCTCGAAAAACAAAAACAAAACAAAACAAAAATTTGTTTGAAACTAATGGATACATAAACATTCACTGTTTCAAAAGTTAACTCTGAATGTATAAGTGCTTAAAAATAGCTGAGCTGACCAATAGTGGGCAAGGAAGCTGACCCTCCCCCTTACCAGCTGCAGCACTCAGGAAAGTGGGTCCTGCACCTTCTCTGGGCAGCACAGTAGAGCTGACCCTATTGGCAGGGGTATGGGTGAAACAGCCCAAGGATGTGAGCATGGGAGATCTGGCTCCACCCCTCATCTGCCACATGATGGTGTGGAGAGAGGCCCCCCCACTACCTGTGGTGGGTGGGAGAGCTGGTCCTGGGCCATATGAGCAGGAGAGCTGTCCCCGTCCCTCACCAGCTACAGCATTCAGGAGAGTGGAAGGGCAGGCAAAGCTGAAGACCATCTGAGTCAACCCAGGAGCCCTGGCCTGGCTTTCTCACTGGACATGCAGAGAGCATCAGCTAACTACCTCGGCTACCCCACCCATCACCATCCTTCCTCTGGGGAAATCCTTTTCCGAAGAAACCGAACAATCCCAAACAAGGGACTCACAGTGAAAGCTGGGTTTCCTGAATACCAGCCTCCTCACCAACTACCCCAGACCAAGGCCTGCTACAAGACAAACCGTGGTGATACAGAAAACCATCCATCCGAACTGTAATGCCATGTTATCAGATATGAAGGACGACCTGAAAACTCGTTGGAAAGAGTCAATGTGAGAAGAGGTGGCTGTCGACCAACAGAGAGAGCGAAAGCGACACTGGACCAACAGCAAGGAAGGTGAAGGAAACAGATACAGCCAAGGAGGCAAAGACATGGGGTAATTTTCCTTTTAAAAGAGCAATAGTGCCGCCAGGCACACACTTCTAATCCCAGCACTGGGAGGCAGAGGCAGGCAGATTTCTGTTAGTCCAAGGCCAGCCTCGTCTACACGGTGAGATCCTGCCTCAAACAATCAGTCAAACAAACCAATAAAAAAGCAGCTATTGCACACCCAAAGGAACAGACAACTGTGAGAAAGGATAAGAGAGAGAAAGATGTGTAAACTAAAAACAGGACAGCCTACATAAACAAA
Organism: Peromyscus aztecus; assembly: GCA_902168405.1. Lineage (NCBI taxonomy): Eukaryota > Metazoa > Chordata > Mammalia > Rodentia > Cricetidae > Peromyscus > Peromyscus aztecus. The sequence goes on from CABHPQ010174742.1 coordinate 10,275, forward strand.
GAGTTGGGGGATAAGGTTGGAAAAGTCTAAGAAGAAAAGAAATGACGAAACACATGAGGATAAAGCAGAAGACTCACAGGGAGCGAGGAGGAGCAGCAGAATTCCCGAAGAAGAGCCATGAGAGCAGGATGAACAAGTGACTGACTGAATGAACCACTTGGCTGAAGGAACCACATGGGCCCATCACTGGGATCGCAGAAGATCCCACCAAGGCTTTGAAACCCTGTATTCACAACCAAACCCCAAAAAGCTTGAAAGGAAACTACTTATAAACCAAGCCCAGATGGGCAAAGACTCTCAGGACAAAGTTGCGTCTTGGGACATTATTTCTCAAGCGCCATCCTAAGATACGGCCATGGACCAGACTGTGTTCTCAGTCTGCCAGAGAGCGCTACAAAACAGAGTACAGATTAACGACCAACACCAAAGGATTACTAGCAAAAATAAATTCGGGGAAGATGCATAAATTAAAAACCCACAGTTTCACTATCAGCCTCAATAGACAAAAAAAGGACTCAATCAAATTAACATAAAAATTTCAAACGTTTCTCTTCTGTGCTCCCCACAGCAGATGGATGGCACACAGCTTACAGAGTGAGCCTGGGCCACACTGAGCAGCATGTGGTAGCAGAAACATCTGCAAAGATGCTTTCAAGATTCTAGTTCTCCACCCACCATTCTGGACTGAAATTGTGGTTTGCATTGGTCAGAGCAGAAGGAAAGCATGCTGAGTCTTAAAATACTGTGAGCCGCACAACTTCTTGACTCCTCTCTCAGGAAGCAACGAAGGGATATTCCAGCCCAATACAGTGGAAATCAAAAGTCGACCACAAGCACAGGTCCAAGGGGGGGGGGGGTGAATGGAGGAGTCCAATGCCCAGCTCTGCAGCCTGAGCTGCAGGTGAGGTCAGCCTTGCCTCCAGCACATCTGCCCTTCATCGGTGCAGCCTCCCTCCAAAGCCACAAGTGTGAACCCGTGCCGAGGCTTAGAGAAGTTAAGACGGCCCTGGGAGCAGGATATCAGGAAGAGGCCCATCCGCCTTTGCCTGTGCACACTCTGCCTCCGCCTCTGAGGAGCCCTCCCTAGTACATGAGGCTCAGCAATTCCAACGGACTTCACCTAGTCTCAGGTTCAGTCTCAAGGCTGTCCCTTTTAGATTTCCAAAGGGTAAAGACAGACGTAGCCCTGAGCGGCCAGCTTGGTGTCTGCTCCCCTGAGGTTCGCTAGGCCTTATCCTCTTTTCTTTCCACACTGGTGGTCCTAAGAACAATAAAAAAAATCCAAAATATTTGCATTCCATTCAAGTGAATGCAATATTTTTTCTAATTATCCCCGCTGCTAAAATCATTTTGTTGTGTGCTTTTTGAGCAGGAGGAGGGGGTGGAGAAGCAAATTAATTCCTTGGCAACAAAAATCTAATTAATCAAAGCTGGTTCTCAGTCATTTGGAGCCTCTTTAGCCTGTGGAAGCAGAAGCCAAAAGGGAACATGAACATGTAGCTTGACAAAAAAGGAAGATGAATCAGGTGTGTCCTAGGATACCAGCTGCCCAGGATGCTCAGCATAGGCAGAGCAGCTTACAGAGGAGAGGGCATCCTGAGCTTGCTCGAGATGGGTTGGAGCCCCAGCTGGCGATGCCTGGCTGCATGACTTTAAGCAATTCAGGTTGCCCATCTTTGGTGGTTAATCTTCTTGGTCAGTTGATTTGGTTTAGAATCACCATGGGAACACATGTCTGGATATGTCTGTGAGAGTGTTTCCAGAGAGCTTTAACTAAGGTGGGAGGACTCACCCTGAATGCAAGCAACACTGTCCCACAGAGTTCTAGGACTGAATAAAAAGGAGAAAGGGAACTGAGCACCAGCTTCCATCTCTCTGCATCCTAACTGCAGATGCAACATGACCATCCATCTGCCTTCGGCTCCTGCCACCATCTCCTCCCTCATGATGGGCTTGTATGCCCTTGAGCTGCAAGTGGGAACAAATCCTTCTCTAAGTTGCTTCCCTCGGATATCTGGTCCCCTGAGAAGAGCACCTCATCAACTGCCGCCCCCAGCTGCCCGTATCTAAAATAGGAATGACAGCGCCCTCTCACTGTGTCAATCAGTGGAGAGATGGGGTGGAGTCAGCCACACCTCCTCCGCCACGTGCGACACATTGCAAACACCGCACTGGCGACCGTTATGTACCATCAAACCCGGCTGCAGTTAAAGAAATTAGATATTTTGAAAACATTTTAAAGTTTTTCCAGAAGTTTTTTTTTTTTTAAATTCCTTATGTTTTTAGAAATACACACTGAAGAAATAAAAACAGATGCATGAAGAGATCAAGCCGCAGGGATGTTTACCATATTACTTACTGGCTCTAACTGAAGCCAGGAAACCATCCAAGTGTCCTACACAGGACAGGGCAAGACACATCATAGTGCATCCATACAGCGAGCAACTGCTCCTCACATCACTGCCAAACTGGGGTGTTCTTTGTGGTTAAAGGGGGAAGTGCAGCCAGCTACCGGCTTCCAGCTTCCAAAACACAGCTCGCATTGGTTTTGTCAGGTATTTTCTACCTGTACACATATACAGAGAAAACTCCCTGGAAGGGGAGTGTTTGTTTTGTTCTTTAGTTGTCTAGTTCTTTGTTTGTGTGGTTTTCCCTGTACTGTACACTTTTGAATTTCCTTGTAATGAGCAGTCTTTGTGGTTTGCGAACCAACATTTGGGTTTCAACACATGAGTGTTGCTGAAAGAGGCCTGAGCACTTCTGAAAGGGGCAGGCAGTGGCTGTCTCCACCAGGCCCGCTTTATGTGGGTGTTCCTTGCCTGGCCTCAACCCCTGTCTTCAGAATTCTGCTGGCCAGTGAAGAAGACACAAGGAAGCTTGAGGAACTCCCCACAGCATCCTTCCAGCAACGGCCTTCTCCCCCTGTGCTGGAATGTGGTCCTGATGTTGGCTGCCATATGCCACCATCAGTGTGGAGTACTACCTGTGATACTTTCTCTTTCTTCTTCTCCCCACACCTCTCCACTCCCTTCTCTCTGTCTCTCTTTCCTCTCTCCTCTCCCCCCACCCCAGCCTCCTCTTCATTCTCAAGGCCCTGTGGTCAGTTAGGCGATGTGTCAAGGTGAAGGTTGCCTGGCTGCTTATTTTCACCCTCCACTCTCCTGACATCACGGAGCACCACACAGCTGGTAAGAGTTGCAGAAACCCTGTCCTATCTAGGATCTCATTCTGTCTTCACAGCAGCCCTCGGTGAGAGGGAGCAAGAGATGTCCCTGCCTTCTACACATGAGTGATGTGAAGTGAGGCTCAGAGAGGTGATGAGCAGGTCTTTAACCCAGCTCTGCTGAAGCACGCTGCAGGCTCCTCCCTCAAGCTGGGCTGAGGTCAGAGTTCCTGAGGCGGCAATCCGAGCAGGAAGCGAGGTCAAAACTGTAATTTCTCTCACAACTGAGGATCGGGAGGGGAGTGCTGAGCCATAAAGAACAGAACTATGAGTGAAGGAGATGGGGGTGGGGGAGTAGGGAAGGTGGGGAAGGGGTGTGCGGGGGAGTGGGCAGGTGGAAGAAAAAGAAGGAAATAGAAAATGCATAATCCAAAGCACACTATTGAGGCTCTGCCCATGTTTTCCTATATGATTTGGAGCTGAAAGTAATCCTGAAGTTAAGCCTCAAGAATACTGTTTAAGGACAGCATGGTGGTGCAGGCCTTTAATCTGAGCATTTGGAAGGCGGAGGTAGGCAGATCTCTGTGAGTTTGAAGGAGCCAGGGTTACATAGTGAGATCTGTCTCACTAAAATCATCATCATCATCATCATCATCATCATCATCATCATCATCATCATCCAGTTTCAGGATCCCCTGAACCTCCAGGAAGAGACCTTGGAAAGTTCCAGAAAAATTTAAAAACCAAGCTTTGAGCATAGCTAGACTAAGTGAAGAGAGGGCAACACGGTCCTAAGAACTTCTGGCTCTTATAGAGGTTCCAAGACACACCTGAGAGCCTTTCTAGTGTGCTCTCACAAACTCATCCCACGTAAGAAGCAGACACTGATGATGGGATGCCATTCCCATTTGGTAAAGCTGAGAACCAAACCCCCTTCTTACCCAAGATGGGATGTTCTATCTGTATCGGTAAAAGAGAAAACAGTAAATAAGAAATCAGGAGAATAAACACGGAGCCCTCAGATCAGGTAGACTTGAGTATGCTACATCTATCCAGCAAACGCTACATGGGTTCAGTAGGCTAAGTGCTAAATCAGGTTAGTACCAGCCCGGCCTCGTGAGCTCACTCTCCAAGCTTCAGGTTCCTTTGTGTGGTGTATCAGAGTTTCCAGAAGTAGCCAGCCATAGTAATAGTTCTGGCCATAGATTTTCTTTCAAAGCTTTGCTAATCTTCTGTCCAAACGTGGAGTCTGTTCCCCTCATTTTGGCTCCAGACAACCTTGATGAGTGGAACTCCACGGAACCGATGCTTCCTGTCTTCTGGAGCTGAGAGATAGAAGATGAGAGATAGAGGACTCCTCCCTCCTGCTTTCCTCTAGGGATCGCCTCACCTACACGTGGGGAGGAAGCACAAATAAGTCCATGCAGACAGGCCTCTTGGAAAGGCCTGTCTAGAGAGGAACAGCCTCAGATGCTGGACATGGGAGTGAATGTGCTGTTAGGTGTCCTAGACACTGGAGAGACTCTGGACTTTGGGAAATGGACACAGATCATTCTTCCTGTGCCCTGTTTGTGACCCATGGAGTCTGTGAACCTAACCAGTGAATGCCCTATGCCCCTAAGTTGTGGGGTAATTTGTTATCAGCAACAGGAGCTGGAACATCTTGGTTCTTGAACAGAATGTGGCATTGTACAGTTCAAAGACCAGTTTTTAAATCCTGGCCCTGCCATTTCCTGGCTGTAAGGTCCTAACAGAGTTGCTTAACCTGCACAAGCCTCATTTTTCCTTTCTGTAGAGTAAGAACAACATAAACCTTACATGACTGCTTTAGGAAAAATTGCCACACCTGTGCATTAGGCAACAAGGCCAGAGTTACGGAAAAAGAAGTCGCTGTGGGTAGCCTGGGGACACTCTAGTCATTTATGAGCACTCAAGTTGTCAGAAAAGCATTCTTGAAACAATGAGATAGATGAACCTGTCTTTGGCCAGCCTGGACCAGAGAGAGGGAGTGCTGGATGCCAGTGAGCCCACAGGGCACTCTGCCTGTGAGCTCCTCATGCCAAGGACCAGATCTGTATGTGGCTGCCTTCTCTGGGCCTCACAGACCAGCAGCCACTGTCTGGGGGCTACTTAGAGTCATCTGGAGTTTCTTCTTTGCTCTGGAAACCATCCTGGCCCATTGATCCAATTTCTGCCTATTCTAACCTCCTACAAGATAGCTCACCAAGACAGCAGCTGAGAATCCAGAAAAATTCCAGGCCACAGCCTAGGGATGCTACCTGTATCTCTGATCTCACACCTCTCTTACGTGAGCTTTGCCCCTCAGCCATCCCCAGATCTGCTCTTTCAGGTTGTCTCAGCCTGAGCTGAGTATTCTCTGAGGCTTCCCTCTGGTTTGCCATCTGGTGGTTCCTTATACCTGACCTCAACTCAACCCGACTATAGCAGCAATAAGCAGCTACCACATAACAATCATCCATCAGCCATGCCACACACGTCCTACATTATCTCGTGTAAAGCCTCTGAAGTTGGAATTATTGGTTCTGCTCAAGACAACGAACAGATGCTACTTAGAGAAAGGAGATCATTAGACGAAGGACATCAACAAGCTGATGGTAAAAACACTAAAACAAGCACATTCTCTCTCTCTCTCTCTCTCTCTCTCTCTCTCTCTCTCTGTGTGTGTGTGTGTGTGTGTGTGTGTGTGTGTGTGTGTATGTGTGTGTGTGTGTTTTGGGATGGGGTCTTGTATAGCTCAGGCTGTCCTTGAACTCTCTGTGTAGCCAAAGTTGACCTTGAACTCCTGATTCTCCCAAGTGTTGTGATTACAAGTACATCCTACATCCAGCTTTCTCAGAACATTCTCACCTTGGTTTGTTACAAACATGACCCAGTGAGCATGTGCACCTACTCCCCCCATCTCCACCAGCTGTTGTGTCCATCATCATCATGTTCACTCTACTTCTGTCTGGCCCAGGGTCTTTCTCAAGAGCTTTCAGATAGTTGTCCTGTCACAGACCTCTTGGGTGCTGCCTACATGACCTTAGCTCCCTGCACAAACAGTCAGTTCATCCCCACTCCCAAAGGCCAGGCTACCCAGGACAATGCAGATCCTTGAAGCGGATCAGCTACAGGTAACAAGAATAAGACAGGCCACAATGAGAGAATTTCCAGCATCCAAAAGGCACAGAGGCAAGCCCTGGCAAGGCTACCACCCCAACTCTGGCCTTCCTCTGGTGCTTCTGGTCATGAGTTAGACCCACAGGTAAGAGTCCAGCCCAGAAGCTTTCTAGTTCCTAAGGCAGATAGTGTGTGAAAGAGTGTGATTTCCTAGACACTCTTCTCATTTACTGCTGCTAATTATCAAAGCAATTGCCAAACCCTCTGCCTCGGTTCATCTGGGAAGATCTTATCTCCAACTGTCATGGATCTAACCTAGCCAGACAAGGTAACACTGGAGGTGTTAAGGCAAGCCCATGGATGCAGGTGTGCATGCCCTAGCTAACTATGCGTTCTGTGAGGAAGGACCAGGTCTGAGTTACCTGTCACTATACTCGTGATGGCTGCCATTACTGTAATGCTTGTGTAATATCCCCCTTCCTTTTCTTACTTGGACCCTCTCCCTAGTCTCTGCTTGCTCCTATGTTGCTAATGTCCCTAGTGCATCACGCCACATCTCTCATTCCCAGGGCAAGTCCCTCTGTTGGCTGAAAGTAGCCACCAGATGCCAGCTAAGCATCTTCTTCTCTCTCCAGCATCCCAGCCTGCTCTGGGGATTTCTGCTCCTCTCTCCACTGGCCTCAATTATCACCTCTGCAGAGAGGTCCCCAGAGGATGGCTCCCTGTTTAGCTACCTCTAGACATTGTCTTGTGGAGGTGTTGCCCGTCCCCTGGGATGGATTATTAAGAGTGATCTGATGAGAACATGGTGCTGGAACGTGGCAGGAGGAAAGATACCCTGAGAAAAAAAACTTTGGTGGACTAGATGACAGAATTGTGTAGAGAAGAAAGAACGGTTCTGGATGGGCCTGAGTTTAGGTCTACAGTAGAGTCTGACCCATCAGATAGAGAACAGGAGAAGATGGTGTCTGGAAATGGCCCAGACCTAGTCTCAGCATGATGAAAGGCAGAGGCAGGAAAGCAGCTGAAAGGCAGGAAAGTGGAAGACATGCTGTACTCAAGGGGCTAACAGCATTGTCACAGACAACGTCTAGCAGCAACAATGTCTACGTGAGCCATCCTCTGGGGACCCCTCTACAAAGGTGATAATTGAGGCCAGTGGAGAGGGAGGAAATCCCCAGAGTGGGGTATGATGCTGGGGAGGCGGGCATGTTTAGCCTGGGGATGAAGATGCTCAGGAAACATCTGACATCCACTTTCAGGTAACAGAGGGGCTTGCCATGTGAGTGAAGGATGTGGCATGATGCAGTGGGGACATCAGCATGGCAAGGGTTAGGATAGGGCATCTGGCTGGGATATAGATAGATGCTCAACAGCCCAGAAGGAAGAGCCAGGGCCAGATATACAGCCATCGGGATACAGTTGGCAGGCCAGCAGCAAACATTTTCTTCTAAATATAGGACGGAGTAACAGAGACATGGATTTACTATCACCAAGAATCTTTCACCTGGGAGAGAAGTGCTGATCTCAGCAAAACTTCCTCTGGCGTGCTCCCTCACCAGCCACTCTGACTCTTGTTATCTATCACCCTCCATTAACAATCAGTAGCACAGGTAACAAGGAGGGCCCCAGGGAGGGGGGAGATGCGTAGATCTCCCTGGGAAGGGGACATAGAAGAGATCTCCTGGGTGGACTGGGGGCGGGTGGGGATGGGACCTTGAGGGATCGGGTTGGGGGGGTAAGTGGAGGGGGAAAGTACTGAAAGAAGTGACGGGAGGGGGGGGGGGCTTTTCAGGGTCAGGTAGAAACCTGATGTAAGGGAAACTCCCATGAATCTACAAAGATGACCTCTGCTAAGATTCCTAGTAACAGTGGATATGTAGCCTGAACTGGCCATCCTTTGTAATCAGATTGGTGACTACCCTAATTGTCATCAGAGGGCTTTCATCCAGTAACTGATAGAAACAGATATAGAGACCCACAGCCAAACATTAGGCTGAGCTTAGAGAATCCTGCTGAAGAGCGGGAGAAAGGATTGTAGGAGCCAGGGGGTCAAGGACATCACAAGAACATGGCCTACAGAATCAACTAACCTGGTTCATAGGAGCTCACAGAGCCGGCATGGGACCCACCTAGGCCATCAACATATATGTGACAGTTGTGTATCTTGGTCTATTTGTGGGGCTCCTAACAATGGGAGCGGAGCTGTCCTTAATGCTTTGGCTGGCTCTTGGAAACCTATTCCTCCTACTGGATGGTTTTGCCCAGTCTAAATACAAGGGGAGGTGCTTAGTCTTACCACAACTTGATATGCCATGCTTTGTTGATGCCCATGGGAGGCCTGCCCCTTTCTGAACAGAAACAGAGGAGGAGTGGATGGAGTGGGGTGGAGGGGATTGGGGAAGGAATGGGAGGGTAAGAGGGAGGGGAGACTATGGTTGGGATGTAAAATAAATAAATAATAAGAAAAAATCAGTAGCACCTTGACACCAACTGTTATTTCCTTCTTTGTGTATTGGTTCATAATCTCTCTCTCCTTCCCCTCCCCCTATATTTATATCTATTGTCACAAAAACAGACTGCATGGACACTGTGCTGTGTCCTCCCCAGATTCACATGTGGAACTCCTAATTCCTGTGTGACGGCATGTGGAGGTAGTGCCTGTGTGATCATAGGTAGAGACCCAACGGTGGGACTGGTGTCCTGAGAAGAGAAGGAAAGTCAGGCTCATGTTTTCCCCTCATATGAGGAAGCCAGAAGGCAACACTTGACCTAGCAGAGTGACCTTGGACTTCTCAACATCTAGAACATAGAAATTATTGTTTTGGTTGAACCAACTATGGCATTCTGCTTCCACAACCCAAACTGGCTATTGAGAACATTCGGTGGCTCAGTGTCTGGAGCAAGAGGCCAGGAGAAGCTACTTGGGTCTCACAGGCTGCACTGGAGATTCTGGGGCCATTTGAGGCCACTGGGGCCACTGTGCCCCCAAGGCTACCTAGGAGGACCTGCTTCATGGTCTATCACGGTGGTTGTTGCAATGAGCCTCTACTGTGCCACAGGCTGCTAGCCAGAGGCTGCCATTGGCTGCTTGTGCATCACTTTCCCCCAGAGTGTCCTCCAGCATGCCAGCTGCTTCATCAGAACAAGTGAGAGTCAAAGGAAGCTAGCAAGAGGAGAAGGTATATCCCCATGTCACCTCATCAGAAGTGGCATCCCCTTGCTCTGTGCCTCATGAGTCAGGAGAGCAGAGGATTACGGAAGGCTGTGGTCACAACACACACACACCCATGGCTCTCCACAAGCCATGCTATGAGCATCTGCACACTCCTTTACCCATCATCCCCAAATTCAAGCTCTCTGATGACACTTTCAAGCAACAGAAGAACCTGCCATGCAAACAAAGGCTGCCATGAGTTCGTGATGTCTCCCTCAGTTTCCTACTCTAGTGCCTGGTGCAGTATGTGTCTGACATACATATATAAGGGAACAAAGTAAACTATAAGATCCTCGTATTGTACCCTAAAATACATGCTTACCTTTAACTGAGAAATAATCAAATATACTTCTGGGGGTAAATTGTGTTTTAATATATGCATACAACATGGAATTATTAACTCAAGATAATTAACATGTCCATAACCTCACATACTCCACACTTTTGGGGAAGTGAAAACATTTAGAATCTTCCTTATCTTTTAAAAATTGTTTTATTTTTTATTTTTAATTATATGTATGTGTGTGCCTATGTGTGGGTATATGTAAATGTGGTGCCCACAGAGGCCAGAAGTTCCCCAGAGCTGAAGTTCCAGACAGTTGGGAGTCACCCTATGTGAGTGCTGGGAACTGAGCTAGGATCTTCTGCAAGAGCAGCATACACTCCTAACAGCTGAGCCATTTATTTCTCCAGCCGGTTTCTTAGAGGTTTCGAAGTACATACATTATCAGATGCTTGTTGAATGAATGAACGTCCTTTGGTGAACGTTGATGCAATTAGGTGGCTCAGTGGCTTTGTGAGTGCCACAAAAAAGAAGAGCATTTAAGAAATTACCCTCAAGTCCTGTTTCCCAAACCTGTGTCCAGGGGTCATTTTGAATAACTCAGGAATCCCCCTCGAAGGTCTGTCTGTGACAAGAGAGACTACTGTCCCTGGAGAAAAAGATAGAAAGTAGACCTTTATCCTCTCCCGGGCTGCGGCAGGGGCTCCAGAGAGTTTAAAATTTAAATTTGCATAATTGTTTCCCCTTGACTGGCTCCCCCTACCCTGCTAAGTCTGATGTCCTAGAAATGCATTTCCCACTGACAAGTATATTGTCAGTGTAGATCAGATCTGTGCACTGTAGCACGCTGATTGGCAGGTCTATTAAAAAACAAAGAGCACCCAAAATGAGCAACTTTGGGGACCAAAAGGGGAAGCTGTACAAACACACCCTTCTCCCACCCAGACCCAGGCTTTTAATTGTGAAGCAGAGTCTCTGGATAAATTATATGGAACAGATAAACAACTTGAGCTGTGTTTATTAAAGGAACAGCAAGTGGCTTTGGGCTTTCAGGGATAAGCCTCACTATGATCACTGTATTTATTTCACCCCCCAAAAGCCTAACTGGGTTTCTTTTAAGCCTGATAAACTCATTATGTTAAGTTTCAGCCTCCATAGAATGAAGGCTTTTCTATATGTTAATTTATTTTAGTAAATAATTATTCTGTTTGGGTGAGGGAATACATGTCTCTATAATTTAATAATTGGGAGGCTATTAAAGTGTGATTAATAGGAGTCATAAACGAACACTGATAGTTTAAAATTACTTTTTTCACCCTGAATCAGTGTCACAAAGAGGGCTGGTGGAGTGGGAGGGAGATTTCCTATCTCCACCTCCCACTCCCGGGACTAGAACGTATCCTTTCTTCTCAGTGTGAGAGCTGACTCTGATGCCTAGTGTGCTTCTCTTTAGAGGTGTGTGTGTGTGTGTGTGTGTGTGTGTGTGTGTGTGTGTGTGTGTGCTGAGAAACAGAACTAAAGAGAAACATTTGGAGTAGTGGCCAGTCGTTCTAGGCCAGGGATGCTCCCCCAGAGCCCATCAGAACTTGTCTCCACAGTGTGGACATCCTCCTCCCTCAGCAGCTAGAATAGCTCTAAGGAAACCTGAAGCGAAAATGGCAAATGCTGGCAAGGACATGGGGAGTGGTAAACTCTCGTGTGCTCTTGGTGGGAGATGAGTCAGTGCACCCATACAGAGGGCAGGGTGGACATTCCTCAGAACACGAAAAAATAAGCCGGCCATATGGCTCTGATACCCAACCACTGTGCAGCCAAAGGAAATGAAAGCAGTGTATCAGAGACACCTCAGCCCATGCTCGTCGCAGCACCAGCCATAGAAGCCACAGAATGGAACCGGGTAGGTAAACTGCTTGTTGTGCAAGGGGGAGGACCTGAGTCTGGGTCCTCAACATCCACTTAAGGGCACTCATCTGGGCCCAGAGATGTGGCAGGGTGGGAGTGCATAGAGACAAAGAGCAAGTTGGGGAGGCAAAAGTTCATTTGACTTACACTTCTAAGGTCACTATCCTTCACTGAGGGAAGGCAGGGCAGGAACTCAGAAGGAAGTGAAACAGAAAAAACAGGGGAGCCCGCTTAGGGGCCTTCATGTTTTTGGCTTATGGTCAGCCTGTTTTCTTATGCACCCCAAGACCACCTGCCCAGGGCTGGCACCACCCACAGTGGGCTGGGCTCTCCCACATTAATCAACAATCAAGAAAATGCCTCATGGACGTGCCAGAGGTCAATCTGATGGAGGCAGTTTCTCAACAGAGCCTCGCTCTGCCCTGGCGACTCTGGTTTGTGTCAGGTTGGCAATAAAAACTAGCCAGTGTAGCACGTGATCTCACGAAGCCCATGGCCCAGTGAGAAGCACGTGCTTGCAGAGAGCTGTATCACAATACCAAGAGCGACAGTCAAGGCTAAGCCAGGGACAGGAGGACAGAGCCTCAGCAGCAGTGCGTGCTAGGACAGCTCCCTGAAGGAATTATCTTCATGGGGACTCTTACAGCATTCTCAGTCTTTTTTGTTTACTAGTAGATATATTTGTTTCTGCATGTGGATGTGGGTGTTCACACACAGACACACACACACACACACACACACACACACACACACACACACTGTTATTAACCATGTCTGGTTCACTGCTAAACTAAATAGATAAACAGGGCACAAAGGCAGCACTACTTTCTCACACAACCCTTCCTCCCCGGACAGGCCAAGGCCCTCAAACAGGCTCCTGTGACAGTACAGACGTGGGGACGCCATTTTTACCGAACTGGTAGTGACACTGAGTAAATGAAGTTCATTTCAGATTCTGAATGGATAGGCCCAGGATCCTTGACAGTCAAACAGCCAGGACTGAGGGAAAACAAAAACCTGAAGTCTTAATATCACACCTGTACTGCATTGGAAAGGCAATGGAGCATTGAATCTCCATGTGTCTGTCAAATAGCCAAGAGCCATGCTATAAGAAAGTGGTCACAGTGAGCTTGCTGTGCTCAGGATAGGAAGCACAAGGGAAGGAAGGGGCTTAGAGCTTTCTGTCCAGCCATGCCTGGGGGTTGGGCAGCACATTCACCAGCCAGTTGCCCAGGTAGCTGTGAATAAAAAGATCAGATTTGCACAACTGTACAAAGAGCATTCCACTCCCAAGGGAGACTCCTTTACTCTGGCTTTGGAAAAAGAGACAGAAAGAAGAGGAGGCAGGCATGGATTCTGTGCACATTCTCAGCCCAGAGGAGCCTCCTTGGGAGACATGATGGTAGAGGTGGTGACTCGGTCATTTACTTCATGAGACCTGAGAGGTGATGTTCAGAAGAGGCAAAGCATATGAGCCTAGTGGTGGACACCCATAATCTCATCTACTTAAGGAGCATGACAAATCCTAGGCTACAGAGTACGTTCAAGAACAGCCTGAGAAACTCAGCAAACCCTGTCTCAAAAAACAGGAGGTAATAATAATGGGGAGGGAAGCAGAGAAGATACTCCCAATTAGGGCAACTGTGTAGCATGTGTTGAGGCCCCCACTCGATGGGTAGTACTTAAAAAAAGAAGAGTGGTAAGTACAATGTTGCACTGTGGGAATGTCCATTGTAGCACTGTGGGAAAGTCCATTGTAGCACTGTAGGAATGTTCATTGTAGCACTGTGGGAATGTTCATTGTAGCACTGTGGGAATGTTCATTGTAGCACTGTAGGAATGTCCATTGTAGCACTGTGGGGATGTCCATTGTAGCACTGTGGGAATGTTCATTGTAGCACTGTAGGAATGTCCATTGTAGCAATGTAGTCATGGCCATTGTAGCACTGTAGGCACTATCAGCAGACATCAAGATGAACCACAGTTGCACCTACAAAGTAAGCTGGGTTCCCCAACCCACAATAATCATAGCCATCCTCCACAATGATCATAGACTTCCTACAGACAGGAGGTGGAGATCCCAAACCAAACCTCTCCTATACCACAGGAAGGACACTGTCTGTCCAAAGGGTCATCCTCTCAGAAGCTCCAGGACCTCAGAAAAGTGCCCTTGGCCTCCAAGCTGCCTTTTCCTTCTCTGTACTGTGGGCATTCCAATCGTCCTCAGCTTGGGTATTCTCCTTTAAGCCATTGCAGCATGTAGAGGAAGAACTTGAGGCTTTCTTGGGTGTGAATCTTGCTGGCACTTAATGACAACAGCCCATAGGGATGTGGCATGATATTTAGAAGGCTAATAAGAGATGCTAGCATGCAGTGGAGGATGTCACAGTTGCTTCTATTTGTTTGTTTGTTTGTTTTGTTTTTTGAGAGACGGTTTCTCTGTGTAGCCCTGGCTGTCCTGGAACTCACTCTGTAGACCAGGCTGGCCTCGAACTCACAGAGATCCACCTGTCTCTGCCTCCCAAGTGCTGAGATTAAAGGCGTGCGCCACCACTGCCCAGTTGTTGCTTCTATTTTTAACAGGTAAAGATGAGGTCTCAAAAGTCCAACAACCAGCAAATAGGATACAGAACTAGAATTCCTGACTCCTTGTTCTCAGTTGTGTAGGCTAAGCCATGCTACCCACTTGGGAAGAGCACTGAGTATTTCTCGGGTTAAAAGTCTTACTGGCATTCAGAACAGCAGCCAGTAGGGGTGTTGTATGGATGCTGGGAAGACACACAAAGCTAGTAGACTCTGCCAAGCTTTGTTCTCAGTTCTCTTCGTGTACTAACTTGGTTTACCCACGTGGCAGGTCAGTGAGACAAGGAAATGAGGTTGCTATCCCAATCTCTACAAAGGAGGACACTGAGGCAAAGGTTATGAAAGCTGCCTGGGCCCATACATCCAGTGAGCAGCTGCTGTCTCCTGATGGAAAATGTCTGGTTGAGAACTGTGCTCTAACTATTCTAAGACAGTGGCAGCAGACAGAGCTGGCTATGTTTTCCCAGGGAAGAAGTCACCTTCCTGGGTGAAGAGGAAGCTTGGCCTCTGTTTACACATAGCATGGTTTCTGTTGGTTTGAAGCAAATCCTGTGATCTATTCTGTCATCCAATAGCACTTTGATCCTTTCTTCCTCATCAAAAGATCCACCAAATTTTGTCCTGGAAACGAGAAGACACATTGGACTAGTTACTTTTCTGTTGTTGTGATGAAATGCCATGACCAAGGCAACTTACAGAAGGAAGGGTTTGTTTTGACTTACTGTTCCGGAGGGATTCGAATGCACCGTGGTGGGGCAGAGGCATGGCAGCAAGCTGTATGCACTGTGGCAGAGACAAGAAGCTGAGAGTCCATAGCTTCAACCACAGCATGACGCAGAGACAGCAAACTGAAAGTGGAGCAAGGTTTTTTAATCTCAACTCTACCCCTCATGATGTCCCGGAAAGGCGGCATCTCCTAAATGCCCTCAAAGAGCACCACCAACTGTAAGCATATGTTTAAATGCCTGAGTTTAAGGGGGACATTTTCACTGAAACCACCACACACATCCACCCTCACCTGCAGTCCAGAAACACTTGACAGAGTGAGATAGCCCTTTTGTCTACCAAATTAGAAAGGACTCTTTCAAATCCTGGTGTCTGATGCGGACAGGTGTGGAGTAAAACTAATATCCTTTACACAGCCATTCCCAGTGTGCTTCTGCGGGGAAGCATTTGGCCCTATGAAGTCAGTCTTTGTGATTCCAGATACCCGTTTTCTATAAATCACCAACTGTGATTCAGAACCCTGCTGAAGTGCAGGGTTAGGATCTTGTCATATTCTCAGCCACTGGTCATATTTTCACCTGTCAATCGATAAATAACCCTGTTGGATGTGTTTCTGTTGAAGACACCTTATCCCACATACTTATTCATTAACATCGATTCTCCACTAACAGCATTGTAGCACAGAGCTGAACAAAACCTGTCAAACACAAGAGTCCTCCATAAAGCACACTACAGCTTGTTGCACTTAAGAATGCTGGAGAGCATGCAGCCTGCTCGGGAACATTTCAAACAGCAGAATCGTGAATGTACAAGTATGAAAAAAACAATCCCAAAAGCATTGCACTAAGTAGATCACACAAAAGGCACTTGTTTGCAACAACTGAAGCACAAAGGAAGCCATCGCCTGGCTGCCCTCCCCCCTGGGAACACGCCTGGAGAGTGACTCGAGTTCTCTGCTGTTGTATACATGTCTAAAACTGGCCAGAAAGCACAATGAACATTGACTTATGGGTTACAGACTCACTCGAGCAAGTGAGTAAACTCACAGATTCGGAAGCCATAGCAAACGAGAGTCCACTGTATAACGTGTAGAGCCCTCGACAGTCACTCATGTTGAAAGAGAGGAGTTGGTTTCAGAAGACTGAATGGATTCTACTTTCACTGGAAATGCCACATCTGAGACCCAGAATGGGGCCTGACTCTTAGAGCCGCTGTACATGGCATGCGAAGCACTGTGGGAAGGAGAGTTAAAGGCCCCACGCTTGGACTTGGGTGGAAATCATCCCTGGTCCTCAGCTCCAGTGTCCTGCCAGCCACCCGGGAGGAAGTACCACCAAGCTCTTCTCAAGTGTCTGCTGAGCCCCGGCTCTGGAGGCAGCTGGGAAGCCAACGTCCCCCGTGTTCTACCTCATCTCTGCCGCTCTTCCCCTCTGGCTTGCTTCTGATAGGCTGATTTCCTTGCTGCTCCTTGGAACACCCCAAGCAAGGAGGACCCCGCCTCAGGGCCTTTGCACCTGCTGTCTGCTCTGCCAAGAGCACGTATAGACTGTCGGCTCCTTTCCTCTCCACTCCACCCTCACTCAATATCTCTCTCTTCCCTGTTTTGTCCGCATAGCAGTTATCACCTCCTGCTACAGTACCACTTTGTTCATACTGTTCCCCCCATACAAATGGGGGGCTGTGTGTTGTTTCCCCTAGCACACACTAGGCTCTCAATAAATATTGATCAAATGAATGAAGCTTGAAAACTAGAAATAATAAGTGAAAACTGGTTTGTTTGTTTTTTTCCCACAGTTCCTGTGTCTGGTGCTCTCACTTCAGTGAATTCTCAAAGCACCTAATAGGTAGAACTGACTTGTCCTCTGCAGGTGAGGAGACCAGGGTTCAGGGCAACTTACGGTCAAGCACTTTAAGGAGACGGAACTTTAGCCCATCTCAGCCTTTTCTCGCTCGAAAGCCACGACCCCAGTTCTTTATTGTGATGAACGTAAGGTGTCTTCTCTTTCTCATTCTCCTCTTCCTCTTCACCCCTCTTCTCCTCCTCTTTCTTTTCTTCCTCCTCCTCGGGCAATTGAGATTGGTGAAAGAAAAATAAAGAAGAGGAACATTCCAGAACAAGATGCATGCTCAGCTGTTATAGCAACATCACAGTGTTTGGACAGGAGTCTGCTCTGACTGCCCCAAGCAGGCGGAAGTGACTAGAGGAGTAGCTCCACCCTAAACCTAAAGCTTCAAATTGTCCTAGGTCATCTGGGATTGGAGACAAAGAGCCAGCAGAAAAGTCTGGGAGAACTTGAAATTCCTTTGCCTGACTCTTACTGCTCTAGGAGGTAGGTAGGTCTCCTCTCTTCATTTTGAGGTAAGAAAATGTGCTTTTCCTCAGTCTAGAATGTGGCTTCCTGAGCACCTCATGGAGTGACTCCTAGTCAGCTGTGGGGTCTTCTCCTTACAGTGACTGCCCCCCCAAACAGCCTATCAAATGACATTGTCAGCCTGTTTCTACCATGTCACTCATCACTACCAGGAACAGAACCGTGTGTGTGTGTGTGTGTGTGTGTGTGTGTGTGTGTGTGTGTGTGTGTACATATGCACATGAGCATGGACAGCAATTGCAGGGCCCCTCATGTGCTAGGTGAGCTCTGTGCTGCTGAGCTGCATCCCAGGTAAGGATACTCCTATTGGTTTCTACCTGCCGACTCACTTCCCCACTCATTGTGTCTCCTCTTCTGATATAGGGGCCCACGTTGAATTTCTGCAGGACTGGAAGAATGCAGTGAGGAGGCTGAGGAGTAAAGGGGCAACTGGCCTGAGATCAGCACAGCCAAGGGCCCATCCTGGACACCAAATCCATTCAGCCCCTCAGCAGATGTGGTGAGCACTTCTTCCTCTACTCGGCTGCCAAGCTGGTGCCTGGGTGGATGGAGAAAGCTCCTCCCCACTGGTGGGTCCCGGGGTTCAACTGCAGACACACTTGGTCCACCCTGCCTTCCAGCCCTTTCTTGTCACCTGCGCACTTTCCCACCCACAAACACTCTCGCACGGCTGTGCTACCATGTGAGCGGGATGACACCTGCTCCTAAGGTTGCCAGGGAGATGCAGAGGAGTCGGACGTGGAAGGGACCAATTAGCATTCTGAGTTACGCAGAGAAATCAATCAGTTGCTTGTCTGAAATCCAAAGGGATTGGAGTCTTTTGCTTTTTTTTTTCTCTTCCCTATTTCCTCCAATTCTGGCAACCCTGAGTTTTAAGAGAAGAAAACTGAGCCACTGGGAACAACAAAAACAACACAAAAACCCCAAATCTG
The DNA here is from genome assembly GCA_902168405.1 of Peromyscus aztecus. Lineage (NCBI taxonomy): Eukaryota > Metazoa > Chordata > Mammalia > Rodentia > Cricetidae > Peromyscus > Peromyscus aztecus. The sequence goes on from CABHPQ010174742.1 coordinate 28,573, forward strand.
CCCCAGAGCACAATCAGAGAAGGAGGCCCCCAAAACACAACCAGAGAGTGTGGACAAGTCCTGCCCACTGCTGAGCAATGGACTCAAAGCGTGTGTGTTTGTACCCTGTCCCTCACTGTTCTATTCTTTTCTCAAAGGCCCTGTGCGGCTGCGCCTAAGCCAATCCACCATGGTGATAGTCCCACATCCTGAGCACTGTCTGGTGCTGAAGTGTCCCCTGGCCTCCATCGGGAAAGGACTTTCCACATGTTTAGTACTTCTGTTTATAGAAATGCTGACTTGCAAGGTTAGAGAAATGGTTCAGTGCTTGAGAGCACTGGCTGCTCTTTCAGAGGCCCCGGGTGAGATCCCTAGCTTCCACATGGTAGCTAACAACAGTGTAACTCCAGTTCCAGGGGATCTGATGCCCCTTTCTACCCTCTGTGGACACTTAGACATACGTGCAGGCAAACACGCAGGCAAAATAAAGTACTAAAGTGCACTTTTTTTTTTTGGCCTAAATTAGATGAGTGTGAAAAATTAAAACCATCTGGAGGAGTTCTACCCTGAGCGATATCTAACATGTTTGTGTACATCCTTCCAGATCTTTCCCTAACAGCATTGGCTCTTCACAAGCATTTGCTAATACCATTCACTAGAGGTGCTAATGTATTTAGGAAGCTAATTTCCTTGGCCATGCCTTTCACTTACCGGGAAGCTGTAACACAAGCAGATTTAATTTGACCATTTTTTAGAAAAGCATGGAACAATTAACGGCAAATAAATGGAATTAAAATCAAATTGAATGCAGTCTTTCAATATGTCTTAGAATTTGATTTTAAGCACAGTAACGGATATGAAACGAAAGCTTTGGCCTGTATACTCTGGAACCTCCTGGGCCCCCGAGTGCCACCTACTGGCCACTGTGTGCCATGACCTGCCACCTTCCCACTCTTGTGGTCTGCCTTTCTATAAGCCCTGCTGGATACAGTGGCCCCTTTTCCTGAATGAATTTGTATACTCACCCAGGAGCTTTCCAAACCCTCCTGTTTCCACTGCATTTCACAGTTCCTAGGACACAGGAGTGCACTAATAAAGGTTAGCTGAGTGAAAGCAAGATGTGTGTATGGATGGATGGATGGATGCATGGATGGATGGACATCATTGTTCCTCATGAAAAATAAGGGAATAATTCTTGCCCTCCTTTTTGTTTTGTTTTGTTTTTCAAGACAAGGTTTCTCTGTGTAGTTTTGATGCCTGTCCTGGATCTCGCTCTGTAGATCAGGCTGGCCTCGAACTCACAGAGATCCACTTGGCTCTGCCTCCTGAGTGCTGGGATTAAAGGCATGCGCCACCACCGCTCGGGTTTGCCCTCCCTGTTTTACAGGTGTTCCAGGAGGAATGAGTGTGTACCACTGGTAAAGACCTTATGTTATGACATAATATTATGATGAAACAATGTGAGTGTGTACCAGAGTCAAATGGCCAGGACAAGCATGAAGCTACCCAGAGAAGTTTTATAAGAAACCCAGACAAATGCACAAAATTTCCATCCATGTTTTTAGCAGGCACCTGGGAATGGACGGTCCCTGTCTTTCTCTCACTTGAGAGAGAGAGAGAGATCCGTACTCACAGATCCTTCCCACTATGTGCCTCTCCTGAGCTCACTCGGAGGGAAAGTGACATGCAGCGCCTGTTGTCAGTTCTGAAATGAGAGAGTCTGGGATGTGAGCTGGCCCATCACACACCCTGGCCCCGAGTTAGAAAAAGTGGTATTTGAACCATGACTGTCAGCCAGGCTGACGGTGAGGTGTCCATCTGAGCGTGTCCACTGTTGATGGCGCTTGACAAGTGTCAAGCAGCTTTGCTGTTAGATGCTGCCAGCAGGAGCTGGGGTCTGCATAAAGGCAGCATGATGTGGAAGAGGAGTGCCACCATGGGGTCAGAAGGCTGAGCTCTGTCACTCGCTGCCTGGGTGACCCTGGACAAGTCACCTTGCCCTTGACCATACACAAACCGTTTCATTAGGATGATGTAACAAGAAAATGAGCATGAAAATCCTTTGTGAAATAAAGCTTGGGATTCAGGGTAAGATATAGTTATCAGTTCCCCAAGCAAGCATCATGCTGGGGTGTGACCTGACCCCACACAACAGCTACAGGGCATGTAGCCTGTATGGGCGTGCACCTGCTTCCTTATGGAATACAACCCCATTCTGCAGCTGTGTGAAGAATTCAGTCATGAATTCATCCCATTGTCTTTTTGAACAGGCCTACCCCTTCATGTTTTATCCATTCTTGGTTTTTAGCTTAAATGTAGACTTTTGGTTGCGTTTCCACTAGACTTTGTTTTGTTTGCTGTCTATATATTTTTTTCCTTCTTTTATGTGGTAGTTTCACTATGTAACACTGTAGACCAGACTGGCCTTGAACTTTCGTCCATCTTCCTGCCTGTCTTCCAGGTGTGTTAGGATACACACCCAGCTATAAAGCATCACAAAGCTTCTTTGCCCAGTCCACGTATCATCTCACCTTGCAGATATAGTGAGGTCTGAGCAACTCAATAGCATCCAACCTACTGAGGATGTATTCCTATATGTCAAAGTCACCACACTTTGGCCTGGATGCTGTGTTAGAAGTCAGGATATACTGAAGGTGTGTCTGTCTGACAGAGGGTGGTAAGTACGTTGACAGAGGCATGCCCTGACTGCTAATATGAGCGCAGAGTGCATACAAAGTAGCAAGCAAACAGGCTTGCCAGCTCAGGTGTGGCGGAGGCTAAAATCCCCTTTGTTTGCTTTGTATATGTGTGTACATGTGTTTGTGTGAGTGCAACTGCATCTGCACAGGGCCAGAGGCTCCTTGGATATCATTCCTCAGATGTGGTCCACCTTGTCTTTTTAAGCCAATGTATCTTATTGGCCTGGAACTTGACAAGTAAGCTAAGCTGGCTGGTCAGCAAGCCCTGAGGATCTGTCAGGCTCCACCCACCCAACACTGGGATTATAAATGCTTGCTACCATGCCTGGCTTTTTTACAGGAGTTCTGGGGCTCCAACTCGGGTCCTCGAGCCTGCAAGGTAAGCAAGCACTTTACTGTCTCCCCAGGCTCTGCACCCTTTCTTCCTGAGCACACCTCTGGACTGTGTTTTCTGGACACGGTGGTTCTTAATGTTTCCCTTGCTGACCAGATCTTTCTGGGCAGACAAAAACAAAAAAAAACAAAAAACAAAAACAAACAAAACCTTTAAATATTACATCATTTTGGCCTAACAACGCCCTCCCTGGCTAGTGCACCATGTTCACCGAGCAGGTAATGTTCCTACAATAGGCCAGGTTCTACCACAGGGTCCACGGCGCTTTCTTAAAACCGGAGTTCAGAATGTCCTCCCCAGGGAGTGGTACCTTCTCTTTCTGACCCTCTCCCCTGACTCCTGTATCTCAGCCAAGATCAAAGTTTGAGCCCCTGCATCTCTTCACTCCTGGCTCAGTCCTAAACCCCAGCAAGGTGCTGAATCACAGAAGTCAGGGAAAACCTGGGCCACTGGCCTGTCCATTAGGTCACTGTGGTGACCCCAGCCTGGAGTTGAGGCATGGACCCCAGTCCAGGGACCGTAGCTCAACAACCCTGTAATTTTGGATAAGCCCTTCTGAGCCTATTGTTAAAGGGCCCAACAAACAAGGGGGCTCAGGAAGCCAAATCTTAGACTCACTTCAGCACGATATTCTGATTCTTTCCTTGTGGATCCCCAACTCCCGAATGCAGCATCTACTCTCTTCTACCTTCATGGAATAACAAACAGTCACACGGAGGCAGGAAGGAAGGGGAGAGACCGCAGCCTACCTCCCCGACAACGGCACATCTGCTGGAAATGAGCAGCCTGGAGCCTTCAGCAGTTACTGAAGGATACAATTTCAGACTATCCTGGGACCCTTCCTAGCCTGTCACCTGATGTCTTTTAGACCCAGATTAATTTTGTCCAGACTCGGGCTCTGCGTTAATTGTCAGGCCCCATTTGAATTATTCATGAGTCCCCACACTGGGGTGGTGTGAGTGCCGTTCTCTGCAGATGTGTTCATCTCTCCACAGCTTCAGGAACTGCTAATGATGAGCCGTTTGGAGAGGCAAGTCCCTCTGCCATCCCTGTGCTGGTTTCTTCACTGCGCAGGAAGACAGTCCCTCCCTTATCTTTGACTCTAGAAGACCTTTAGTTGTGTGACTGCAGACGCCTCCAACTGAGATTCTACACTGCATGCGGCTCGCAACCGACAGCAAACCACATAGACAGTTTAAAAAAAAAATGAAGGCTGTCATGTGATGATTAAGCTCAAGAGGAATTATGCAATTAGCAAAGGACGTTGATCATACAACATGTGAGTCTAATTGCAGTGCAGGCAAATGCTTGCTAAATTAGATAAAGACGGGGTTGCAGTCACTCTGGTGCGCAGATTGAGTTGTAAAGTTAAGAAAAATATAAAAGTTAATTATAAGACAGGAGCGATAAGCACAGGGTATGTACGTGCACTGGGCAGATTAGGATTATTAACCCGAGTAATCATCTCATGCCAAAGGTGGAGAATTATAGAAGTCCCAAGCCCGCAGTCTGACTACTGCATAATGAAGATACCACATTTATGGGATGTGAAAAACAGGCTTCATTTTCACACAGCACCTGCCGCCCAGGAGCATCAGTACTTGCAAGCTGGCTATATTGGCTCACCAACTTCCACACAAAAAAAGCACATCTCCTGTTGATCAGCACACTTCCTTTCTTCCCTTCTTACCCAAGTCCAATTTTGCAGACATCTGGTGGTCGTTATTCCCGTTCTGTGCTTGTCCTTGATCTTGTCCATTTGTTACAATGTCCCAAGTTGCCAAGTGCATGTTGGTTACCTAGTCTGTGAAGCAGCTGTTTTGAGTGCATGCCTAGCAACCAGCCAGGCCCTTTTATGCAGAGGCAAAGAGCCCCAGGAAAGGTGGTGAGAAGTTTAATCTTCACAGTCAACGTCACTAGGTTTGGAATCACCTAGGAGACACAACTCTGGGTGTTTGGTTTGTGAAGGGAAAACTCGCTCTGAATGTGGGCAGCACATTCATGGACTGAGGCCCTACAGGGAAGAAAAGGGAGAAAGCATGTACCCATCTTCTCTGCTCCCTAATTATGCACACATGTGACTAGCTGCTCATGTTCCCCTGCCATGCCTGCCTTGGACTGTTACCTCAAACTGTTTCCAAAACATCGCCTTCCTCCCTTAAGTTTTCTCTAGTCAGGTACTTGGTTGCAGGAATGAGAAAAGTAACAGAGATGGTTACAGTGGGAGCCGGGACTCTGGAGACTTGAATCCCGAGGCCACCATTAGTTCTTTGACAAGGCTGTTTCCTATCTCTGCCACCGAGACACAGGGCCACCTACCTGTCAAGGCTATTGTGGGGCTTAGAGGAGTGACGCCTGTTACTAGGGCTAAGGAAACTGTCAGCCACAGTAAACACTCATGGTATTGTAACTGTTCCTCAAGACCGTGTTTCCTCCAGTCATTAGTTCGACCACTTCAAAAGGGCCCACCATGTGCATTACACTATGCCAGTGATCAAACTGATCAAACTGGTACACACATACACTGGGAGACACACACACACACACACACACACACACACACACACACATGTGCGCGCAGGGGAGAGAGAGAGAGAGAGAGAAACTGGAGAACACATATACACTGGGACACACAAAGAGGACACATCACACACACACACTGGGACACATACACACAGACTGGGACACACCACATTTCATATTCACTTTGAGATAAACTCTGGCATACAAATAATTACATTGAATCAGCATATGAGGTATACTGCTTAAATGTTACAAAATGTTGGAGGAAGATCATTCCAGTAAGGCAGTTAGAAGAAGTTTCTCTACAGCAGTGGTTCTCAACCTTCCTAATGCTGCGATCCTTTAATACGGTTCATGTTGTGGTGACCCCCAACTGTAACATTATTTCCATTGCTACTTCATAACTGTAATTTTACTACTGTTATGAATTGCAATGTAAATATCTGATATGCAACCCCAGTGAAAGAGTCATTCAACCCCAAAGGGGTCGTGACCCAAGTTATCATTGCTCTAAAAACTGGCTGGGAGATTCTAAGCAGAGAAAGATGTAGAGTAGGGGTGTGTGTAACATTTTAGGAACGGGTACTTCATATACAAAGATGACAAAGTTAAAACAACAGCCAAACCAAGACAACTTTAAATAATCACAGATAGGGATGGGCAAGCCTGGAAAAAGAGCTCAGAGAATATGAGGACTGGGAAGGGCGAGTCCATGTCAAGACTTCATCCTATGCAGTGTGTGTGGCCCAGGTACCCAGTGTTATAGTGAGATGGATCTGGCCAGGATGGAGAGGCTGGTGACAAAGGGAGCAGACAGGCTGCTGCACTGGTCCAAAAGTGTGCTACTGAGGTTAAGAATGAAGACAGGATACAGGGACACTGAGACAAGCGGATGTGACTCAGTAACCAGATGGCTGTACAGAGCAAGAAAGATAGCCCCAGCGTGGCGGTGCGTATCTATAATTCCAGTTTTCAGGAATCTGAGGAAGGTTAGCTGTGAGTTTGAGGCCAGTCTGAACCACACAGAAGGAAACCCCGGGGCCTGTAAGAAACTCTAGCCACTCCCTGTGGGGGGAGGGGGCTACAGCAAGACCCTGTCTAAAAAAGAGAGAAAAGGAAAAAAAAAGAAATGACTATGTGGTTTTGAACTTAGCCCTCTTTTCTTCCTAGAGGAGGAGGCTAGCTGCTCCCTAACCGGGTTCTAACCTCCAGGCACTTCTGTGGCCTCTGCAAAAATGGGGGCTGAACCTCCACCTTCTCCAGAACAAATGAGGGACTCAGCTGGCGCTGATGGGAAGTGCCTGTGGCGGTGCCTGCCACATAGGAGACAGCTCAGGAAATATCAGAGAACGCCTTAAAATGTAGACTTGCAAAGAGGCTAATGGCTGAAGCTCCCCTGCTGCTGTCTGTTCATGTGTTGATGACTCAAGTTTTTCCCGGATCCTACCACCCATTCGGCACTGCACTGTCATGGGCTTCAGCCTTACAGAAGCGCTTCCTCGGGTCAGAATGAAATAAGCCAGATTGCAGCCTGGACCTGCAGGCAGAGCTGACAGCCACCCCTGCAGAATGAATGAATCTGCGAGTGTGGGTCGGGTCCTCCCTCTCCCCCCGCCCCTCTGGCAAAGCTTCCCCCCCACATGCCTTCTATGATTTCTTGTAACCGAGTTTGTGGCGACAGTCCCAGGGGCTGCTGACCAGTCATCCGGTGTATGTGAACTTCAAAGGCCTGTTGACACAGCTGCACGCTCCTGAGCCTGGGCCCAGAACAGCCTGAAAGGTGGCTGCTGCACCTCCCTGAGAGCCCACCCAAGGAGACCAGTGCTCTACCCCAGCTCTCGAAGCACTATGGTTTAGTCACCAGGAATTCCATACAAGCAACCTACCTCAGGGGACACTGGAATTTGGAAATTACCGACAAAAGTCTTGACCAGATCCCTTTTTTACCCCCTCCTTTGTCACTGGAGATGTCTGCTCCCCGCTGAGGTCTCAGGCCATTACCCACTTGAGCCAAACAGCTGCTAGTTAAAAAAAATGTCATGACACCAATGGACATGCCAAACTGCATGGGGAAAAGCCCAGGAGGCCTCAACCCTACACAAAGAAGTACAGGCAACTGAGTAAAGTGAGGATAGAGAGAGAGAGAGAGGTGGCCCTCCTCAGGGAAGAGCACACCAACTGGTTGTCCGCCAAATGGTCAGCCCTGAAGCATGCATACAAGTAACATTGGGTGGACTCTACAGGTCATTTGGGGAATATATACTTATTAACAAACACAAATATACATGCAATAACAGTTGATGGAAAAAGAGAACATGAATTTGAAGGAGAGCAAGGAGTAGTTATATGGGAAAGCTTACAGGAAAGAAATCAAATTATAATCTCAAAAATAAACAAAAAAAGAAATGCCATGAATGCTCTGAGGCATTTCTCTAAGGGCTGTCCACCTACAAAGCAGGGATGGGCCCCGGTTGCTAGGCTTCAAAGCCTAGTGGGTTCTGGTTTCCAAGGGAGCCTGACACCAGCACAGAACTGAACAGGGTCCAGGGATTCAAGTCATCAGGCCTCCTCACATCACAAGGAGACAACTGCAGCTCAGAGGAATCTAAGACCACATGAACGCTAGCTTCTTCTGTGGAGCTAATGAGCTAGGAAGGAACGTGATCAGATTGCTAAGGTTATTTCCTTATCATCAAACAGCAACTAAGACTTCCACACAGTGATTTTCCCCACGTGTCAGCTTGGCTCCCACACTACCGATGAAAGCCCCTCTCACAGAGGAGGATGCTGGGGTGCAGAGTGATCAGCTTTCCTGAGGTCCTAGGCCTGGTAGGGACTGGAGTAAGGGGGAGAGCGGGAGGTCTCTGGATCCTAAGCCATTTGGTGAGTAGTCACCGACTCCGACTCTAAGGCCAGACTTAAACTTGAAGCATGGAAGTGTCTGTGTTCTGGGAGCAAGAACAGACAGAACAAAACTCAGGAGAGGAGGACACTGACCAACAAACAAATGAGACAGGCAAGTCACAACCCACTCGCTGACTCCAGCCAGAACACATTATCTTCAAGTGTCCTTCAGGGTGTCTGTCTTGGGCGTTTCTAGGTGTTAAGTCTTTAAGATCCACAGTGTCCTACAGCCTTGAGACACTGGACGCCCCTCCAACAGTGAGCACTGAGCTCAGGGCACCTGCAGCAGACAAAACAGGGAGGTGGGGAAGGGACAGAGAATGAGGAGACCGTCAATCAGAAGAAACCATTTCCTGGCCAAAGCTCCATGGACATGATCTATCTAGCCACCAGGAATCTCACTGTGGTGATTAGAACATGCAATAACAAAAACAAGCAGATGCATGTGTATGGATGGATTGTTTTGTTATATAATCATATGTCGATACATAATAACTTTCTTTAAGTACTTTTATATGTTAAACACCACTGTTTTTCAGGGATGAACTCATCTATTCCTCATGAGGCCCCTCCAGGGGTATATTTTAATTCTCCTTTTAGTGTATGTGTGTGTGTGTGTGTGTGTGTATGTGTGGGGGAAGTACGTCCATGCTAGTGCAAGTGCCCTTGGAAGCAGAAGTGTTTGATCCCCTGGAGCTGGAGTTGTTGGGAATTGAACTCGGATCCTCAAGAGCAGTATGTGCTCTTAACTGTGGAGTCGTCACTACAGACCCACATCCTAACTTCTAACTCTCAAAGAGAGATGAGTGACTAGAAGATGCTTGCTTTCCAAATGTGAGTCCCTCCTAAAGCAGCCACCCACAGTCTGGCACAGGTGGGCCACGGCTAGCACAGTGACAGGAAGCCAGCCCAGCAAACATCTTTCTCATCAATAAAATTATGATTATTTTGGTGCCGGTGACTGAACCCACAGACAGCCTCATGCATTCCAGGCAAACACTCTGCCTCTGAGCTCCATCCTAGCCCAGTGTGTTGCTCTATATACTTCAACTAACACTAAAATGGTGACCGTTTATTCCAAAGATTGAATGTGTGATGAAGTGCAGCCTATTCCAAAAGCGCATGGGCAAACCCAGATGCCGTTAGTTCATCCCTGACTGTGGCCGTGAGACCATCAATGTACTCCAACCAGTTTCCACATTGACAAACACTGTGAGCTTTCTCTGAACCTTTTCAGCTAGAAAGACCTTGAGTGTTCTGTCTCCAGAGGTAAGGTAGATCCTGTTCTGCTTACCATATGACAAAGGGATACAATGAAGACTAAAACCCCACAACAGACCTGAGCATTTTGGGACTGATAGTCAAATCAGATCTTCATACCTAAAGGGGTATTCAGAAGAGCTTGGGAGTGAGCAGAGACCCGCCCAGGGCTCAGGAGTGAGTTGTTAAAGCTCGTGGGGACTGCCCATAACTTCATTTGGGAAGGGCCAAGATCATCCGAGCCTGCTCTCCCTCTGCAGCACCCAGCTCCACGGCCAGAGAGAACACGCCCAATCTCGACAGTTCCGTTTATGCCAATGTCAGCAACCACTTCAGGAGGGGTAGGGGCAGAGCCACCTTTAAGGACTCAGAAGCCGCGATTTTGAAGAACTCAAACAAGCAGTCGGTTTGTTCAAAACAGGTTCACAGCCCTGGTAAGGAAAATAGAAAGAGAGGGCGATGAGTAAGTGGAGCTGGCTTTAGTGCTGGGATCCCAGGAAAGCCAGTTCATCCGGAAGCTGGTGCTGAACACAGGCCCCCAGCTCCAGAGCAAGAGGCACACATTCAGATACATTTTAGGGACTGAGTAAGAAGCACCTAGCTAAAGTGCGTGCGAGCGCATGTGCCCTCTATTATTTTTAATTAAGGGGTCACTACGAGAGTCACTTTTCTCACTTTATAGAGCACTCGGTGTATGTTCACAATTGGACTTGACACAGCAGGTAATGAGATGGAAAAAAAAAAGCTCCCTCCCTACTTGGTAGGATAACATTCTAAGGTAGAACCTTAACCAACCAACATTCACCAAGCCCCTTCCTTCAGTCTGGCTCCTGGCTAGATGCTGGGGAGACCAAGTGAGGACAGAGTCCTCTTTCTTGCTCCCTAGGAGGACAGTGGGGTCAGAGTGAGGAGTCCATAGTAGAAAGGCAAGTACAGGGTTAGGGATTCTCACTTGACAGGATGTGAGGCATCTGCCCAGAGGCGATCCACACAGATGTTCCTCCCCACCAGGCTTTGAGGAAAACCAGCCACGGTTCATCCGGGAGGCTACAGGGTTCAGCTTTGACTGGGACATTTTGTGTGTGGCCAGTCCTGACCTCTACTCCCCACAACCTGTACACATACTTCTGCAGTGTCCTGGAACTGGGAGAATTCTGTCCTTCAAACTTCCTGATGAGCACAAGAGGACGTGACCTCATTTCTGTAAGAGTTTTAGATTCTATGCACACTCTCACACAATGGCAGAATTCAGACTCCAGTTCTGTAAAGGGGGCTTTGGTATTTTATGTTGTTTCCTGGAGGTATTTAAAAAATGTAGGGGCAGTAATTGCTCAATGAACAGCAGCCATGGCAGCTGCTGCAACTGAGTCCCTAGCTGCAGATATGTGCCCAGGTAGCAAGTATAACAGGCAGGATTTCAGCCCTAGCTAGGTCAAGCTCTGGCCAAGCCAGCCAGCAAGGCGAGACCAGTGCCAGCTCTCCCATCTCCTGGGTCCCTTGTTCCTGTTCATTCTCTGAAACACTTTCTGTTTGGGTCCTGACACCATTTCCTCACAGAATAACCACCTTGCTCAAGGGACAGGGGAGGGCTGAGATCTGGTTGTGAACAGCTGTGGTGATTTGTTCCCAACAGCTGGTTTTGGGTGGATATGCCAATGCATATGACAAAGCCTATATCCCAATCTCCATATTGATCTAGCTAGTCACAAAGGCAAACGGGGAGGTGGGGGCTGTGAGAGACAGAAAAGTCTCAGAGCCCATCAATAGAAAAAAGCATTTCCTTGGCCCCCCGGCCAGGGGGAAAGGACTGGCCTGCTCCTCTCACACCCATCGATGATCAGAAGGGACATCATTCAGAAACCCCAAAGGTTACCTTTGAATCTAGGAACCTCAGATGACACCCATCATCCCCCCACCTTTGATATCTTTTTTCATAATACCTGATTTATTGTTGAATATGTTACACAACTCTCTCAGTTGTGCAATCCAGAAGGATGACAGCAAAGTAGAAAAACTGGCCTAACTCAGTGAGATATGGTCTATTATGCAACACAGATGACCAGACACAAAAGCACGAAAACCTTGCATTATATAATAACTAGAAAACGTATTTGAAGGGAAAGAAAGAAGAATGACTTCAAGTGTGTCCTCTGACCCTTCATGTTGGAGCAGTAAGCATGAAGGTTTTCTGTAGTCATCTCTCCTTTATAATCATGCCTTACTTCAAATTGACACGCTAGATTTGTGTGCATGATGCTGAAGGTGAACCCTAGGGCCCTGGGTGTGTTAAGTAATCACTCTGCTGTGAGCTAAATCCTCAGATTCTTGCTTCCTTTTCAAAGTCTCATGACAGGGTCATCAAGACTTCAAATCTCTCTTCATCCTGTTTCATGAGTTTGATTATAACTGACACGGCAGCCACCCTTAAACAAAAATTACATTATCTTGCCTTTCCTCCTGTGTTGAGGGAGGACTTGAAATGGCTGTGACCTGGCCTACAAGTCACTGACTTCTCTGTCCTGAGAATTTTCTGAGGTAGTGCACTGGGATATATGAAGTGACACGGGGGACCTGAGTTTTGATTCTGGCTCTCGATATAAATTGGACATCACTTAATCCTTTGACGGGTGAGAGGTTTGAGAGGTAACCTGGCAGACAGTGGCTTGGGCAGAAGCCCACATACTGCTTCTTGGTGATATGTTTAAACTTCGACTCTGCTCTAAAACAGTGTACCTGAGCTCAGTAAGATGTAGTTGCTCTGTGAGCATCCTGCCCTGCCCCACAACGGGGCTTTACTTGACATCCACATCGGAGGCTACAGGCAGTCTGCCCCTTCTGCACAGGATCGGAGCATTCGGGTTCAATCCTGATCTTGGGGTTACCTGAGTGACCCCTGGCGCCTGCACTTCTGACAGCTACTAGAATTGAACAGAGACACAAAGATGTAACCTTGTGTTTACCTTCCTCAGGAACCCTGGCTCGGTGTGCATTTCCTGCGCACCGGGATCCCGCCCTAACCACCGGAGGAAAACACAGTATTTCGCTTGGAGTCAGCAACGGTTTTCGCTGATAGCCAAGCTCAGTGATGGAATTTAGACAGAATGGTCCCGAAGACACAAAATGAAAAGTGGCAAGAGCCCAAACCACAGTCTTAGATGGAAGCGGGTTAGGCGGCATGCGGCCCAGGCGACCCCAGGAGTGATCAGAAAAGGGGAAATGTTGTAAGGCAAAGGCGGGTGCAAAAAAAAAAAAAAAAAAAAACTGGGGTACGGGCAGCGCTGGGGCACAGGGCTTCGGTTTCCACTTTTGCAAAACGAGGATTTTGGGCAAGAGGGTCTCCTTTGAAGTTCCCTAGACTTGTACGACACACCAGGCTCGTAAAGGGAAAGAGGGAAAAGCGGGAAAAGCTAGGGAAGAGCTAAGAGAAGGAAAAGGAGGACGCGGGACGCTGGGG